>UZAF01016985.1:13352-58208 GCA_900617895.1 Haemonchus placei
TTTTGCGAGTGAAATTGTTTTGGACCTTTTCCAAAGCAACCACATCCTTTTTCTTCGCTGGGTTAAACACGGTGGCTCCCGAGTCAACTAGCGGGCGTACATATGTTTTGTATGCCTGGAGAAGAACCCGCTCATTAGCGGTAGAGAGACCCTTGAAAATTCAGCTCTTAATTGTTCCCAGATCGCTTATTCTCCTTTCTATGAGTTCAACGACTGACCTTTCTTTATATTGATAATCAATAATGTGTGTTTAGGTAGCGTTCGACAGCGCACCTCTCAGTTTATCTTAGACGGTTAGTTAGGGAACTGGCGAAACAGTTTCCTCACTGTCTAGCATGATATGATCCGTTGGAAGCCTCCTGAACATTTTGTCTACCCAACTGTAAGTGGTAGAGTCATGAAAGAAAATCTCAATGTCGTTTTTTGATCTGTGGAACACTGGAACTTTCGGATTCTGAAGAATCGAGCGATGTAACTGTGATTGTTTTGATAGCGTGAAGCCTTGACAGTTTGTGAAACATCTTTTTTCCAAATGTAGAATTGAGTAAAAATTAATTTCAGCGATATTGCTCACGTATAGTTGAGCCGTCCACATAAGCACAATCACCACCGAGGATCGTGCTGACGATCCTTCGTAATATCGTCTTTTGCTAATGTTCCAATGGAATTGTGTTAGCCAGCATACACATCAAGTCGGTTTGCTGCCTCACTTATTAATGTTTCTTTTTAAATTTGTAGTTCAATCTCCGCATAGAAAGGCTCATGCATTCCAAAATAGGGTCATACCTATTCAATCAAATGCGCTCAGTCTCCTTAAAATTAGATGGCAACACAATAATTTGTTATAAGATCTGCTCTCAGACTTTCAACACTCCTAATCTGTCATACTTGCAGCCTTATTTTAGATGTGCTCGTTCCTGAACGGATTTCTTTTTCGCTCCTTTGCCTGCGCTTTTTCCTTCGCAGTATCATTTTAAGGAGTGCAAGGGTATTCTGGTCGTCAATTCATTTTTCCTTCTTGTTTTCTTTGATCTGCATTTTTTGTGTCTTGTACTACTTTTTGTACCACATGTTCTCCTCATCATCTTGAGCGAACGTTTCATCAGTTTCCGAGCAGTTTGTGGTTCGTTAGTGGCGTTGTCGAATCCAAAATGTTGATAGCTTCAGGATGGTCAGACCAGAGGTGAGGGACGTGCGATTCAATCGTCGATGTGTTAAGGTCACCCCGCACACTTAACACTAAACTCGTTGCGATGCAAGAATGGAGTCTAATTTTCAAATTAACAGCTCTTAACGATAGAGGGATCAATCGTACTCACATATTCTCCATACACTATGCATGGATGTGCGTCCCAGAAGACGGAAATTATAAATCTGCTCAATGCTTTTAAAATGGGTAGTCTATCCCCTGAATCCACCTGCGTTTCTGGGCAAGTGAACGGATTTGGTAACTGAACTAACCTAAGAAGAAATTGACATCTGGTGAAAGCTAAAAACTTCAAAAAATGCTCCCAACACGTTTGAGAGCGCGTACACACGGCTTTCCTCCGTCTTTTGTCTCCTCACACCTTCTATTAGATAATGATCTTTATCAACATTACTGTTTGGGCATGCCACCTGTCTCGAAGGGTGAGTAACTGCTTTTGAACCGCGATTTACACCCTATCCGCCACACGGGATCGTTTATGAAGCTAGGTGGCATAATAAGAAAGTTCGAAAGGTAGAAACCATTCTCTGATAAAAGGCTAGAACACCCAAAAGGTGGAGAAAGAGCGTCTGCAGTTCTAAATATCCTTTTGAAACTTGCGGCAATTACTAAGTATTACCTTTTTGAAAATTCGCTGACTAACCAACTCTATCATTTACAAAGATAACGTACGAGAAATGGGCTAATGTTTAACTCTTATCATTAGAAATCAACTATAAATGCAGTGTTCAGCAGTATGTTTCATTTTTAGCAAGGTTTTCAGTTGTCCTGGAAGTGCAGCGATGTCTACCGGGGGTTCACCCAAGGTTGGAGAAGTACGAGGAGGTATGTTCATCTTTCTTTCTCCTCTCTTCTTAGTAAGAAGTGACTCTACAAAAGGCAGACTTATGCCTGACCGATTCTTGCTCATTTTGTGTAGAGGGGTGCAAGGCTTGATCCTCCCGCTCCACTCGGGATCAATCAGATGAATCTTGTTAACTTAGGGGTTTCGATGCAGAAATGCAGGCGATGTGAGCCTTAGAAGATTTTCAGTTTTCTTAAAGTCTCATATGAGTCGTATTGTGTTTGCGACAGAAGTTACGCAGCATAGTATCAGGTAGGAAGGAAGATGATACAGCTTCTCAAAGAAATGTTGAAAAAACAGAAGTCTCCCAACTACATTATCATCTCCGATTTTTGTAAAGACACGCATAGCACGATGCCGCCCTAAATGGGAGTCACATTTTGAAGTACCCGCTTCACTTGTCATCACTCACTTCACTTCGCATTACTCATTCTATCCCATTAACCTACCCACCAATTTACTCCTTTATATATATAAGAAGGAAATGTGAGATCTGGGCTATCCATATCATTACTTTTATCGTAATCATAAAATTTGCCGACGGACAGACCGACACACCGACAAACCGACAAACTTACAAACCGACACACCAAGTTTCTGCTTCATAAATGAGGGAGAGGATTGATTTACCAGGTGGTCTGGAGGCTATGATAATGATATTGATAAAATTTCAGCAAGCAGGGTTGATCCCGATAAACGCGGCCACATAACAGCATCTCCCACCTGTGACGTCTCATGTGCATATGTTCATCTATGCAGAACCTTTTTCAAAATCTAGCCCTCTCGTCTGTGATCATCCTGCAGTATTCACCCAGTTTTTGTGGGAACAACATGTGTGAAGAGTCACTCATTACAGGCAGTAAGTGGAGTGGAGCTGGTTACATAAGTCGTTCGGCATTCTCTAATGGTTTCACATAATACATATTGAATTTCTACTCGTATAGCATAGAGGTGGGCGAAGGTGGTGTAGTGGCAAGTGGCGCCCTATCTCACGCACAGGCCAACCAAGCCTTCCATCCCTCCGGGATCGGTCAGTTGGTTCCAGACTCGTCTGGGAGGATAAAAGCACTGACTTGTACATCGTATGGCCATCGCAGATCATTGTATAGGCCACATACGCACTCATTACGCCACTACGATTCTGAGTGGAAGTCGAGTGCGGAGGCGCACCCCTAAGACGGGGTTGATTAACGCCAAAAACCTTACCCTTGACCTTTTATAGCATAGAGGTTCATTGAAGGAACTGTCGCTCTTCAGCATACCACAGCTAACGCTTACTTGAAAGGTCGAATGTCGGTCGCCTTGGTCGTCTAGATGAGAAGCGTCTCCGAAAGACGTGAGAATGGATGAGCATTCGTATTCGCTACGATTTCGTTTCAACGGTGGAGCCTTGCTTGTTAAGGTTGGATATGGAGTATGACGGGATCGTAAGTAGATGGCGACAGTAAATGACATAACTGATACGACCTGTCGGGCATAAGGCGAGAGCCATTGGATCAGTTTCGCTGCAAGTACTTACAACGAAGTCTTGCATTTCTTGGGTAATTGGCGACGGGTAGAAGAATTGTAGATGATCGTGGACAAAAATTGGCATCCCCGACAAAATGAACTGTAGGAATCGCCACCGAGTGCAAGAAAGTGCGTTATGGGCCTCTCGATTCTGCTGCAACCTTAAAACCTACACGGATCACGTTATTCCCATATCTTATCCTACAAATTATATCTGATCATATGCTTAGCAATAACTCCTGTGAAATTTTACAAATGAATGATCCCTGTTAGGAGATTGCAAGATCCGGGGTCGGTTAATTGGTTCCAGACTTGTCTGAGAGGCTAAAGCTTTGACTTGTACATCGGCTCGCCACCGCAAGTCATTGTGTAGGCCACATACGCTCTCATTACGCCACTACGATTCTGAATGAAAGTCGAGTGCGGGGCGCATCCCTCAGACGAGATTGACTAACGCCAAAAATTTTATCCTTTTAATGAAGTCATTGGTAAGTCCTAAGAAAGTGAGGATTTGAATAGTTAATGGAAGATTAGTGATCATCAAACACTGAATTCCAGTTGCACTGCCCTGATTGTGCCGAGCCCCAAGTTGGTGTGTAATTGAAGACTGCCTGAACCTGGGATATCCCTTCCAAGGTTCAGGCAGTCTTCATTACGAGTTTATGACAATAATGTTATAAAAAGAAGAGAAGTTTGACGTGAGCTGGGCAATCGCTTTGGATGTTCGATAGCTCGTGAGGGCCCACTGAGTCTTGAACCGATCTTTGTAATAAGATTAAAATTCATCGTAATTATGACACTAGCTCGGACATATCTTTGACTCTGTTTTGCAGGTGTGCTGGCGAAGTTACGGAGATTAATCGAAATCGTATACGATCTACGAACACATTACTACAAAATCGGCTGTCTTATTGGCAAATATCCACGGACGACCCTTTTTTGTGCGGTACTGCTTTATCTCCTCTGAGATTTTTTCAATGGACATACCTTTTGAAATTTCACCTGATGGTTGCAGTTTTGGGTGCATATCTCCTCGTACATGCTTCCTCAAGAATTCTTTAAAGCACATTGGTACTAAAAGCTGAAGGAATATTAATAGTTGTAGATGTTGTTTAAGTTGTTAGCAATTCTGTCTGCTAGGTCTTTTCGAGGTGGCTGTCCATGATTGCCACCAGTGAAAGTCGTATCCTTGTCGCAAAGCTCCACAAATACTTCCGATAGGATCAACTCATTTGGACAATTCAAAGCAAAAGATACTTAGCGCATCTGTAGGTTCTGCGCTGTATCATTTGAAGGGTCATTCTAAAAAATTGCTATTCAGATGCTGATCTCTTTAACATCTTACGGAATGTACAACATAGATCTAAGAGACAGTATACGAGAAGGTTACACTGCGCTTGACGCTCCATCACGTTACGAGACGCAAGCACGGAGAGAGTTCCTGGACACACCTGGTCAGTCACTATTCCGTTGAGAGGTTATAGCTCCGGTGAATACGTCTGAAACACGCTCTCATACAAACTTCTCCAAAAACTGTGATTCTAAGCTATTGCTGTAAATTATGTGTAGAGGTAGTATCACATTTTCCAAATAAGCAAAGCATTTGGAAGCACAGAAAATGAAAATGGTTTATTAGATTTGGCCCTGGGATGAACCTGTGACCTCCCCCCCCCCCCCCCCCCCAAAAGCACAAGGGACGCTGTTGGGTCCAAAACGGCTGAGATAGGGGCGAAGTAAGAGCCACAAACCGGCTTAGCTGACGCACACAGTCAAATATTTTCGGACGACTTCTCACGGTGTTGTAGAGACTGTAAAGGTTGCACATTCGCATCGGACACACAACTTGCATGCGACATCTTACTGTAGTCAGCTGTGCGCAGTGGCACACACATTTGGTCAGCTCATCCAAATACCTCTTCCATGCAACTTTTGTTGTCACATTCTCGTCCAACCCTACACTACTTTTTTAAAGGCTTATATTGCTATATAAACGCAAAACGCCTGATCGATTTTGGCCTGTAAGGTCCATGGTAATCAACCGTTACCCTCCCTTCGCCACCCACCAACCTATACTTGTTAGTCAAGCCAACACACCGGCCATGAAATTAGCCCTTCAAAAAATTACGGCCGGGTTTGACTGAAAGTGACAGTGTGTCCATTTTTTGCAGTTGACCCAATGGAGATGATATTGTTATTGCTGTCGAAAGATCGTGGATCCATGCATCGGAAAGCACTTCTGGATGAAGCGGCCACGATTGTCGATCTCGTTTACAACATGACATTTATATATGAAAGCCGAAGTCTCACGTATGAAAAGATGTGCTCGCCATACTGCTTTAGTAGAAACCTCTTCAATGGTTTTAAGGTAAGTACGTTCAACCTGCGGGCTTAGAGAAGTGTCAGTCCAACGCACTAAGTCACGAGCACGACACCAGTTTCAGCCCGACAAGGAACAGTTCATTGTATTATAATAAAAGGGTCCCAAGGGAAACGGAGAACAGCCGCTATTATGGCCCTTTATAGTTGCTTTGGACTAGACTTTGACGTCATAGGCCGAGGAAGATTAAGCTCTCTCACCTGATCACAATAGAAAGGACTGGACTTTGAGTTTCATGCGCTTTTTTTTTATTTCGCCGTGAGGCACTATCACACCTCGCGGTTCCCTTTCTGAACAGTTTGATCGTATGTCACATCACCGAGTTGCTCATCTAATGGTAAGCGAAATCTGAATCTGTCAATCTTTCAGCGGAATCTTTGAGGATTTTGAAGGCAATGCTCCAAAAGCAGAGGGCTCTTACAGTAAGAAGGAAGTCGTGGTGGCGTATAATAAGGAGCGTGTCCTTTTTTTGCGGAAACGGTATCAAAAGCGAAGCTTCTCTATCCCAGTTAATGAAAGCTCTATTTTTGGTGAACCGCTCAAACCGAAGGGGCGTGCCAGAAAGAATGAACATTTATTTTTCTCATTCCTTTTCTCTTGGATGATGTCCTCATTGGCCCCCTTGCTTCAAATAGTCGAAGTAAAGGGAGGGAAACAATTTCACGATTTGTCCTCTGCTTAAAGTAAGGCCGGGATTTCGACCCGTTTTTCTAAGTTTTGATTATCTATTGTGTTTTCTTTACTCTTTTCGTATGCAGCACAACTAGACTAATCAGTAATTTCCAGCATTACTACGACGTTAACCACAGATCAGCCACGAAGTACGGTACATGGAGCGATTTATACAACTTATCGTACCCATTCGCTTCCATATGGGGTGTTCGTCTTCCCCTCGAGCAGTTAATGTTTGGTGTGGTGCTAAAACGACCAAATATTTCCGATGTACCAGTTGAACCTAAAAAGGTACTCTACAAATGATTCTGTCTTTTAATTTTTGATCATCAAAATGTCTTGCTAGTTGCAAAGCGGCTTCATTGTAGCTGAATAGCTTCTAGTCTACGCAAGAAATTGTTCTCTATTATTGCACTATCGATTCATACATATATGCTGATGCCAAGTTTGTAGTCTACTAGTACTGTCTGGATTTCAGGTGAAGCGATTTTTTGACTTTGGTAACGATATACCGGTAGATCGCACAAAACCGTTGGAATCCCAAATCACGAACATGGAACATGTCGAGGTGAGAGGAAATCAGCGTTGTTATCCTTAGTACTTTCTTTTTCATTTAGCTGCTCGTTCTCTACCTCTATGGTTTCAAAAATACGACCGAAATTGAGAGAGGCTTCACAATTTGGGAGTTGGGAATACATGATTGGACAAAGAGGTACAACAGAGGAATGATCTTTAACGACTCAAAAGTTGAGGTCCTCGTAAGTTTTGTTTTTCTCTTACATGAAACTTTATCGATAATTCGTAGAAGCTTGGTAGCAGAACGCGTCTAAGTGCGGAAGAGACAGGCTGAAGGGGAAGGAAGAGCCTGTGCGGTTGCGGTATATAGTAAATATTATATAAAAGTATAAGGGTAGAGAATCCTGACTGAGGTTCGTAGGGGTAGCCTTCAAGGTGGCACTTACCAGCGTAGTGACTAGAAAAGTATCCGGCGCACGTTGGCGCGTGTTGCGGCAGCCTGGTGAACCCTCGTTGCATCGGTGGTTAGCTCGGATGGTGTTCGAGACGGCTAGATAGTGTCGGGTGCAACGCCTGCTCGCCAATGCTCCACCCCTGCGGCCAGCCGAACGGTCCGGTCGGCAAAATGGTGGGCGACAATTGATTGGCGATGGCGACGAAGACAATACGAGGAAGAACTAGGAGAATAACGCGATAGCTGGCCAGAGTCCTCAGCCAATTGTAAGTCACAGGGAATCCTCTTGTTCCTTGCCAATGAAAGTACCTTCCGTCAAGATCACCCTTATCAACTAGAATTCGGGATAGCATGACTATCATCTGAATTTGAGAGATGAGATGATTTTAGATAAATGATGAGTAATGAAGTACATGACAGGCTTATGGGAACAAAATTCTTGACGTCGAAGTAAATGAAGACAATCGAAGAATGGCGCCGTACTTTGCAATTGGTATGTGTTCATATCGGGGTGCGTACCCTTCACAAAGTGCAGACCCTTTTAGAGCAGGCTGTAAGAGTCAACCAATAGTTCACAAAAGGGTTGAAGGTAGATTAAAGGCCCAAAACTGATAAAAATGGTTTCTGTGATTTCCTCACAGAATGAATTTGAGGTTCCCGCGTTACCCCATCTTGCACTATTAGGTTGGAAAACGGCCCAGTTAGGGAATTATAAAGGCTCAAGGATTGCTCGTGTGTACCCTCGGACGAGTTTCACCGGCATTGCAGAGGCTGCACCTATCATAAGAGAACCCATGTACATAGGAAGTTCAAACAACCTGTCATGACCCATAGCGACAGTGAAAGACAGTTCTGTACAGTTCTGTCTTGATGTAGTCAGTCTTGCATTGATGCCACAAAATTATCGTGAACTGTGACTAAATACGCTCACCTTCATCGAGGACCCCATACTTTTTTTTAAATTACCGTGCATTTCATTATCGGTGCTCCAGCTTTTAATCACTCCAGTGCTAGTTGTGCCCTCTAACGGTCCGTACTTGTACTGATTGATGGAGTGTTCAGAACGCTCATTATCAATATGAGTAGGTCTCTCCACGTTGTTTCAGCTCTCCCGAGTTTTCCAACTTTTTTGTATTACAACTCTAGTTGTGTACAGATACACGGTATTTGAGGATTTGGTTGTATGTTGACAATGGTGGTGTTCTGTGTGCTGTCTATTTCCTACTACTACAGAGCTCTAGATGTTGGTAAAATGTAAGTGAATACTCTGAAGTGGATGAACATCCTTGGAATTGGTTTTTCGATGACAAGGTGTTTAAATGACCGAGGAATTGTGGCAGAATGTTGGTTCATAAGAGCACGATGGAGTTACTTGTTTTGCAGTCTGATCGGTTTCGCTGCAACGCTCTGTCCTCTTTTGGGCATCACCTCCACTTATGGTCTTCTTACACTGATTGGAATAAGAGTGAACTCGCTGCTTCTTGTGATGCCTTTTTTAATAATGGGAGTTGGTGAGTTGAACAGTTATGAGATCGTTTGAAGATCCGCTTGGTGCCTTACTCATCTCATCCCCTATCTCGAACTTCTTTCCACCCCACTGACGTTGGAGGTGACTGAGAAATCCGTAATCTGAATGCAAGAGGTCCAAGCTTGAGCAGATTGTGGGAATATCGCTTAGGCAGCTTCCAGCTCTTTTTGCCTTTGCCGTGTTCGAGTTGCCATATTGGAGGGCAAATATAGTGAGGTATGCTAGCCAAGATAAATGAGCCTAAGCAATAACAACTTTCCTTCGAGGTAGTAGATTCCCGCACCCTATTCAACAACTACCCATAGACCACAAACAAGAGAGGAGCAGTTGGGATTCGCGACCAGCCCCAAATTAGTTAGGAAATAATAACCAATCTTAAATTTGACCAAAGAAAAAGCCCCTTTGCTGAATAATATTATACCATGCAATACACTTGTGCGGTTGGTGTGAGTTTTGGGTGCTTTGAGATCAGAATTTTTACGGGGAACAGGGAAGAGGGTTCGCAGGATAGTATTCCTCAAAAACGTTTATAGTCACAAGTACCTATGGCATTGTTTTCAGGGGTGAATTTTATTTCAAAGAGGTTTCAGGAGTTGATGCTTTGTTCTTGATGATGTTTTCGTGGCAGAAAATGATCGAATTCGACTATACACCATCAGGAAGGCTTGGTAAACAGCTGGCTTTACTATTTGGAATGTAAAATAGGATAAGTCGTCCACGAAGTTCGACCACTCATGTTTTAAGATGCGCACGCATTCGACTACCTTTCCAAAACGCAGTAACATGCGATGCATGTTGTTTGACTATCGGATCCCAGTACACTCTAATTTCTGAGGGAATGTCGAACAATGGCCCCGTCCCTTCCTGGTCTATCGAAGTGAATGGGTCCTCTTGGCCCTCCATTACCTCCATCCATCAGGAACACACCAACCGAAGTAGATGCTTCCATAACGTATTTCTGGTCCAGTGTAAAGATCTTGGTAAAAGCACTACAGAACGTAAATGAATCGGGAACTATTCAGGAATGGTTTTCGAAGAGTGCGGTCCGAGTATAACAATTACATCTGTAACAAATATGCTAGCGTTCAGCATTGGAGCTATTACTCCAACGCCAGGTTATTGTTTTCTCCAAAGCTTTCAGATTTCAATCTCGCCATTCGGTCGGCCTGACACATGAGACCGAGACGATTCGCTATCATAAGTACAAGTGATCATATTCTGTTCAGAAGTTCGCATATTCTGCATGGGATCAGGAATAGCGATGTTAATGACGTATGTTTATCAGTTGATCTTATTCGGCCCAGTTCTCGCAATCGCAACAAGCTACGAAAGCAAACTTGAAGACGAGGAACAAGCAACTTCAGGCTTCAGGGCACTGGTAGGTCCAGAACACTACGGTCACCGTATTTCAATGTCCGAATATCCCCCTTTTAAGATTAATCTGACCTTCATGACATTACTTCGCGCCCACTGCGCGTTTATCGGTCGCACTGAAGTAGCTGCTATCGTTTTCGTATTGACCATCATCTATTTGGGTTTCTCAATACAAGGTGTGGTCACAATGAAGACCAGGCTGGATTCGGCGAAAATTCTGCCTTTGGAGTCTGAACTGCGCAGACCGAACTCGCTACTTATGGATTACGGTACGTCCCTCCATAGAATCTCGGACCGTCAACTTCTTTGCAGGGTCCGCCCTCTAATAGTTGTTACTTTCAGTATGGAAGGAACATCTATCGCCTACTTTCCTTGTCAATAATCGCTTCAATCTGACGGACACCAATTTGACAAGGCAATTCTGGGATGTGCTACGCGAACTCGAAAGCCTGTCTCTTTGCAAAGGTACGACGATGAAGGTTACACCAGGCCGAAAGTTATCGGGATCCACCCCTCTCGAATGCTAATTCAAAGCATATAAGTTTTGGAAAATACCACAAAGCAGAAGCTATTACTATTACTATGACTTCAGAGGCCTACATATGTATGTATGTATGTATGTATGTATGTAGCTAGCTCGTTTCCATCAACTTTCCAATAAGTTTTATTTGATCACTTCTTACTCAAAAAAAGACCGGATTTGATGTCCTCGGGAGAGATCATCATCGCATGCTTGATAGTACCTGTAGTCACATACCCCTACAGAGACATGGCTTACGCTGTCAGAACCAAAAATAACTTTTCAATGAGTTTTCATCCCAATTATTTCAAGGTCCTGCTTCGTCTCATGTGTGGCTTCGGGATTTCGCACACAGTCTCAATAAATCGGGAGGATTGTACCCATACCATGTAAGGAGCAGAAAATGGATTCCAAATGAACCAGAAAGGACACTTTTCGTTTTATTTTTGTCTTTCGCTTTGTGCTAACATTTGCTTTAGACCAAGCTTAACCCCAAAAGATTGAAAAGCTTTCTTCGATATGACCTTCGTTACTTCAACATGACGATCAGACTGTCAAACAATTTGTGAGTGGGCCGTCTTCCCCTGAGGGGTCGAAAAATGTTAAATATCAATCCAATCCAGCTTTTGTTCAGGAGTGATCCAATAGTGGAGCGTTTCCAATTTTCTGTGGCATACACGAACATTTCAAATTGGGAAGTACGAATAAAGCTGATGACCCAGTGGAGAGAAGTGATTGCAAAGTAAGAAAAATTGTTCCTCGTTTCCTCATGCACTACCCTTGATTTTACTTCGATCAGGTGAATCCTTCACCTCTGCCAATCTATTTGACCCATATTGGAGTAGTACAACACATATAATGTGCCCATAAGTGTATGCCGTGGCTTCAAGATAAAATATAAGTTTTATCCTATAAGGGTAGTATCGAATTTTGGCAAGGGTTCGAAAGGGAAGCCGTTTTTGTACAGTTGCGTCTATTTTTCAACCCGTTCACTCCAGAACCCGTAGGAATAGCTCCAAAAACTACCGAAACCAGTTCACCGAAGTAAAGTTCACTGGAGTAAAGTTCAGGACCTTCTACGAAAAGGAAGCATATCATGTCAAGGTAACCATAACAAGAATGAGAGCCTTCCCAGCTGCAGTTTGGCAGACGGACAATCAGCGGCAACCCAACTGTTTCTAGTAAATGCGCAGGCAGTCTAATTGCACACCATGATGTCGTCACAGAAGTCGGTCGGACAAGTTCCGCAGGAGCTTCAAGGCCCAGGAAGTACAGTGCATGGATTGGGTACAACCACACCAGGCTCGTTGCAGAACATGTGATGGGGGTTCGGTAAACGGCTTGGTATTTTGCTTCTTACTTGGGAGCACATCTTGAATTGATTCAAATAATGAATTGGATATTATGTATCTTATGTATGGCCCAAAACATCACATGTAGAGCCAGCCCTGCGTAGTATGAAGCTTTTGTGGTAAGCGAATAACTAGGCGTCGCTCAATGCTGACTGATTTTATTTCAGGTACCGCGGTCTAAACATGACTGTGTACGAGCCGTCTGGTTTCTATGTCGATCAAATGCTGAGTCTCACTGCTGTCACCGTGCAGGTTCGATAGTCTGTTGTATTTAATGTCCCGGGAGGTTGTATAAGAACCGGCATGCGGTTTGTCGCCGAATGTATTTATTCTCAAGTCATTTCTTGAAGTTACCATCAAAGTGGTAGAATCTTTATGAGCCAAAACACTGTTCCAACTTTATTTTCGCGTACAAAGCCCTTCTAATCTTTTGTTGCAATGAAAACCAGCTTATACCTCTCTCCCCAGTCTCTATGGATCATGAATTCCTGATTTTTCAGAGCGCACTGTTCACATTGGCATCCATGACTGTTGTGTGCGCGATTTTCATGGGCAACCTATGCAGCGTAGTCGCAGCAAGTGCTTCCATGGCTTCAATCAGCGTTGGTAGGTCTCTAGGTCTTGTTTCCTTATGAAATATTTGTAGCATTGGAAAGGAATAAGTAGGAATTGTCACATGAATCGAGTTGCTTCGCATTTGGGTATAGGTTAAGACGCGCATTTGCCGGCACGGCCGAACGTCGTTTCTTTAAAGAGCCATTTCGTTTTTATAACAGTTTGTTGTTGTTTGTCTAGTTGTTGTCCAACGAGCACCGGTCTTGCGATTCTCCTTTTCACATTGAAGCAGAATATATGGGCGTTGGCTCTTAGTATTCGCTGTTAGATTTTCAGGTGTGATAGGTTTCATGTCATTGCTCCACTTCGATCTCGATCCAGTAGTGATGGTATCACTTCTGATGACCATCGGTATGAGCGTTGATTACGTCGCTCATGTAGCTTATCACCTACAGGTCCTTTTCCTTTCCTCTAACTTTATTTGTTCAATTACCTTTTCACGGGCCAATCTCTACTATGATGTTCTAGTTGGATTCGAAAGGAGTAATCAGCGGAGGATCTGTGGTACGAACTCCAATCAGCGGTTTTGCTAAAAAGGTGGAAAATACAGTGGAGTGTGTGGCGCTGCCATTAGCGCAATCGGCCTTATCGACTATCACCTGTGTTCTTCCTCTGCTGTTCCTTCACGTGAGTTTTCAAATTGAAGTCTTCATAAGGTAGACATTGGAAGCGCATTGCCCTAGCTGTCGTTGCTGAATGATCACTTCTACAACCAATCTGCTTACGTTACAGAATCCATTGTTCAGCCAGTTTTCACCTCGTTTACTCTTTCATGAGCACAGCTTGGTCTTCCTCATTGAGTAGAGCGAACCATTTCCATGCCATCAGTACCCTTGTTCGAGGCTAATCCAAAGGGGGTCATCTCTACTAAAGGAATTATTTCGAGCGGAGCTTGTACGGGAAGGGAGTTGAAAGTGTATGGAACGGACCTTCATGGACAACCGTTGACGAAGCCGTCAGCGGCTGTTAGGTTCCTTCTCCGTGATTACTCTCGCTCAATACCTGCTGCCGGAACCTTGGGCTGGGTTTGTTCCGAAATTTATTTGATTAGTGTATCCCATGTCTCACTTATCATTTCTCTTCCTCCAGCACTTCTGAAAGCGATTTCCTGTCAATCTCCGTCCTAGGGCTTATAAGGCAGGGGAATATTAATTATTAATGACTAGAATTTGAATTTCTATCACTTTTTTGATCCTGGCCATGACTGGTTAAAGTTTTGTGGTGAAATTTTGGCTTGACGCAAATTTCATACTTCAATTCCTGCTAGTTAGCATAGAGGTTTGCCAAGAGTCACTCATGTGGTTGTCATTGTCAGCTGCCGTGGTGTTCGCATAGCAGATATTCCCTCTTATACCTAACTTCTTATGAATGAAGAAAACATTTGTTGGGCATACTGAAAGAACTGGAACTTATCCACCTTAACAGCACAATCCTTTAGTCTTCCCAATGAGCCATCAATGATCCCCCTGATCCTATTCACTTACGATGTTCGTATAGCGCCAAATTTCAGACGTACTCCTCTTCGGTGTTTGTGACAGCTATGGTGTTGGTGGTGATCTTTGGAACACTCCACAGTCTGGTGGTCAGCTACTCTTACACGAAAATCACGGAGGAATTCCAATCAACACCAAAATAGGGTTCAACTTCAGATATTACCGGTGTTCCTGATGCGCCTGCCTGAATGGGTGACGAAGGGCGGCTTCCTGCGGAAATGCGAAAGATGCGTTTGTCGTTGAGCAGCTCCAAAACGAAAGAGAGATCATTTTAAAAAACACCTAACAACATTCTTTCTGTGTAGATAAAGATGCGCGATTTGTTTATTAGGCTGGTTAGAGGGTTCTGCAGTTTAAGTTCGGGCATCGATTGCAGCAGAGAGTTTTTCTGGCGAAATCAGAGGTGGACGGCTTCTGGAGGAAGACGTTATCTCATTGTGCTGCCCTCTCTATCAGTTCTTACCTATACTATTACAAGAAGTCAAGAAGTTCGGAGCCGTTTGCATTTGGAGCAAGTTCTTAAGAAAAGGTTGTTGTTGTTGTTGTTGTTGTTCTTTGAGTTGGCACCAGCCTAAAACTGGTGCGGGACCATCTAACCAGACTAATTTTTATCAGGAGATTTCTATTTTGAGGATTAATTTTTTGAATGTTTTTTATTCGTAGTGAGTGTGTTGAGAACCAGTATTGAGTGTTGAGCATTTGAAATAAAGTTTTAAGTTCACAACTGTACTGATCATTGGTTCATTCAATTGTTCAATCAGTCCGGTTCATGGAATACTGTAGCACCTTTTCAACGTCGAAGAGAGCATCCGATAAAGTATTCTGGAGTAAATATCAATGTGGTTGGCTGCAGAAGGTCACCTTCACGGTTACCATTGCAGCTCTGTCTAAGTCTTGAATAGCTTTACCCAAAAATGGTGAGAGTTGACCATCTGACTATTCCATGCTTGTCATACTGTCATCTCATCCCTATCTCATCATCGTACAATTAAGATTACGAAAATATGTGCCAGCTTTTCTCAACCAGGTGTTCTTTGTGGTTACCTCAACAAAGCCATACCACCGGGTGCGATTGTTAACGGCCAGCTATGAACGCATTGCAGAGGAACCTGAATCAGCCGAAGTCTCCGTCCCTACAGGGCCACGAAATAGGCAGTAGACTCGTTTAGAAGAACAGAAGCACTGAACTGTACAGTGGCTTTCCTGCAAATGTCATGGTATGGACCACACATGGGCGGATATCGACCCGAGATCCGTACCTTGGTGTGACGTCTTGTGTTGTGCACCACTCCGGCTGCGACTGAAAGAATTCTTACAATAAACTTCGCTGATCTGTCCATCCCACTATTCCGTGTACACTGTAATCAGAAAAGCTGTAGAGTAATTTTTAATAAGTCCTAGCATAGTTTTGTAGTAGTATGGCACTTCACGCATCATGGTTCCTACTGCTTTCAAGTGTCATTGCTCCAGTATGTTAAGTATATTCTATGAACTTAAAATATGTGACTTTGAAAAAATACGAAACTGAAGGGTTTTCGACTAGCGGAGTATGAACAGGCCGTACATCTACTGGACAACAGTCATGGTGCGATAAATGTGCTCCTCAAACAGAACTGCGCTCCAATAACTGCAAGGCGTGTCGCGGGCGTCAGCTGCTAGACATTTGTGGCTCACCCTCTCGATTCTCCCCGGGCAGTTCATGCAATATTTGGGTGAAACTCGATTTAAATAGCTTGCAGAATCCCATAATATATATCGATGACAGCGATCACCCTTCTGTCGATTCTAGTTCAGAAGTCTTCTTTTTTTCAAGTGTTTTGATGCTGACAATGAAATACGGTCCCCGCAATGTCGACCCCTTCGAGTTGACAAAAAGTCCAGACCTACCAATTGCTTTATATTTTTCAATTGTTGTTTCGGGAATAGAAAAACACTAAAGCTGAATGTTGTCCGTATTTCAGACCGTGATGGCGGTTTCTGGAAGCAGACGCCAGAATATGACGATTGATGGCGTCTGGGAGGATCTGTACAAAGGTCTTCAAGCTGTATATTTGCGCGAAGTGATGAAGTCTCAGCGATACATGGAGCTTTATACGTATGTTTTGAAACTCGGTGTACTTAAACTTCTCCGTTTTCGCCAGTATTTGAGACCTGGCGAGAGCATTTCTTCAACAAAACTCTAGTGCTCCCGTGCCCCGCAAAGTTGTACTCGTATAAAATTGAACATAGGGTTCTGCAGCTCTTTTTTCTATGTGTGGGGCTCAACTTGCAGCTACTAGCTGCATGATTTTACTTCGCTTCGCTGCTAGACAAAAGAAATATCGATTTAGTCTCCGTATTGTACGTAATGGGCAGAAGTCGCACCCGAATAGCTATGACTCAGAGCCCAAAAGGAAGATAATATTGGGTAACACTCCACCATTGCGCTGAGTACGCTGGGACATTTCCCATGTCTGAGCTTAGTTGTTGCGATTAATCATTGCAACAGTAAATACAGCACCCTTTTTGTGAACGTTCTACACTTTTTCAAGACCGTCGCCTTCGTTTTTTCGGCTCTTAATTTGCAGAATGTAGTGTGCTCGAAAGGAGTACCCTTGCATTTTCTGTGATAATCTGAAGAAGCTTGTAGTCAGATTCATTATTTCGGGATATTTGCTACCCTGACCTCACCTCTATGCTTATGGTTTGAAAGAAGCTCGCCCAGATACAGCGTTGTTCATAGTAATTGAGAATTTTGCTAGCTTCGGGTTTTCTAAGTTGATAATTTTTATTAACTATGACTCAAACATCTCTTTCGGCTCAGATTTCATTTCTTTCGAATGTGTACTCTGACCCGGCACTGTTTTCGCTAGTTTGACAAGAGAGCTCAATGGGGTCAAAGAAAAGTGTACTAGATTATTCAGTAAAGCTTTTTTAGCTTTTTTGGATGTTAATTTTCATAATCATGTTCAAATTAAATGCATGAATAACGAGCCACCCATCTTTCACTCAAACCAACAATTCACTCTCAACCTACTTAAGCAGATTCCATAGGTTCTGACGATCCTGATCAACGATCTGCCAATTTACTGTAACCTATTGGTAGTCTGACCTACTTGACTGGTTTCCTCGTACGTTTTTTGAGTTCAGCTCAAAAACCAATTATTTTTCCAGTCAGGTCACTAATTATGAGATTTCGAACTTTTTTATTATTAAGCATATAATATTAATCTTATTATGGCATCATGTTTTAATTTTTGTTGTGGTGGGTACAACATTTGCATGGGTTTCATTCATATTTAGTGCCGATTTATAGTTATATTTGCTTTTTTGCTAGTTATCATTAGCAGTTCAATTGACTTCTTCAAAAACAGTACTCAGGGGTTCGATTGCGACCAAAATAAAATGAACTTTTTTGCAAACTCGGGAAAGCAGCAGAATTTCATATATGCTGTTTGTTTGTTTGTTTTGTTTCTGTCATTTTGAACAGTTACGAATTCTTCATAAAAACCTGCACTTTTCCGCATTGGAAACCGCATGTTCTCCTTGCTCCGATCGATCAATTTGAACTTGTGATCAAGTGCACTTATAATGAAAGATAGCTCTGCTTCTAGCCATTCAAAATTGTTGGGAAGACGAAGAGCTACCCACTAAATCTTTCGTCTTGACAACCAGTAACTTGGTAGAAATGGTTTCTCCCAGTGCACAATGTTTGCCACTCATTACATACATAACATATTATCCGAAACTTCACTTTCAATATGGTTTCCCTAATCTCCTGCCTACATCAAGCGCTATCTAGATTGCTCATTACATTTAGAAAGTCATTACTTCAACGTGTAGTTGGTCCCCGCTCGGAGATGGGAAAGTGTAGCTATTGAGGACTTTGGGTTACGATTTGCTTACCATTTTTGCATACCAAAATGGAGAGAAATTAGTCATGATCTCCAACAGAAGTAAAAATATAGATGTGTTCCGGAAAAATTAGATGTGGCATTTTCTCACTCCGATTTGCTTTGCTTTCCTATGTTCATCTGAATGATTAGTTGCTGTTTTTTCTGCACATCTTCTTCTTCACTCTTGTTCGAGGGAACCAGGAAGTATCAGAAGTTCAGGCAGAGAAATTGAAGTTAGTGTGAACACTTCCTCTTGGTTATTTAATGAGAGGCATTTTCTTGGAGCCAACGTCAATTTTGGGTGAAGCTAACCCAAACTGTTAATCCCAAGCTTTAAAGTATTTGTTTAGCTCGACAAATTATTTTCAGGAGTGTATATGATTTTTGCACCGCGGTTTCTGTTAATGCGAATCCGGGTGTTGTCGGCCGACCTACTCGATCAGGTGCTCGTTCTTCTTCGCACAAGAACTACAGTAATGAAGATGGACCAGTAACCGGCACAGATTTTGTAGGCGTCGAGATGTACGCCAAATTGACCAGTTTTATCGAATCATACGTGAAAGCTAGACTAGAGGTGTGACTTGTATCCTATTCTTTCTTTTTTCGATCTTTTCACCCAATAACAAAAATTGAATGTTCACAATTTTGCAGGGAGCAAGAGATCTCCTTGGAGAAGACTTGTTGCGGTACTACACAACCCAGTGGTCGGAATTCAGATTTTCTTCGAAAGTATGTCTATTGATGACTCATTTCGCATAGGTTGGCATCATCTAATGACAGAGTAATTTTAGGTTGTCGATGGTATCTTCTCTTACCTTAACAGACACTGGATAAAACGGGAATTAGATGAGGGCAATGGCAATATTTATATGATATATACGGTAATAATAATCTCATGCTTACTTCGTTGTATTTTTGTCGCTAAAAATGGCCACATTATATAGTAGGCCCGAGATTGGGGCCATGAAGGAGGTTTAAGTAATAAACTCGATCGTTGCAATCATCGAACTAGAACATGATTTCGAAATTTTAGTGTCCTTTTCTTTTAGTTTTTGATTGAGTCACGTTTCAGGAGTTTAATCAATCAAGATCAATGAAGTCCTCTTTTTTCTTATGAAAACTTGTCACTTTCAGCTGGCACTGGTGATTTGGAAACGGAGTTTATTCATGGAAAGCAAGGAACGTGTCACCGACGCTGTGTTAGACCTGATTAGGCGGGAGCGAAATGGTGAAACGATTTCTCGCAAGCTCATACGAGACGTGACCGATTGTTACGGTATGTCATCTTCGCCGTCCAAAATGTTTCTCGGTTATTCGGACCTGAGAATGTTCCTCCACTCACGCTCTTGCGATAAGGGCACAATCGAAATGAGCCCTGTATAGTTGCTGGCAGAAACTTAGTTTATCCTTTTTTTGACTTAGACATTAATTCATGGCTTCTGTTGCAGTTGAGCTTGGTATAGAGGAAGATGAGACACCGGATCAAGTTCGATCGGCTCAACCAAATCCTAACGCGAAGCTCAAAGTTTACATGGTGAACAGATATTATTTTTTATAATAATATTCTTTGATAAGTTTGGAAGACAGTAATTTTCCATTCAGGATCACTTTGAAGCAAAATTCTTGCGAGAAACCGAGAACTACTATGCAAATGAAGCACAGGTTTTCCTTGCCCACAATCCATTGACAGAATACATGAAAAAAGTAACCACGATCTTCCACATAGCCACTGATTTGAATTGATATTTGGTTTTTGATTGCCATTCAGTGTTTATTGAATTTTTGTGAAAGTGAGTTTCAAGGTTGAAAGAAGGTTAGAAGATGAACGAGCTCGATGTGATATGTATCTCCATATGGCAACTCAAGAACCTCTTTCAAAAACATGTGAAAAGGTTCTTTTATAGTTTGGCTTTTCTTTAAAAGTTTGAAAGTCTTGAGATAGATGTGAAAGGGTGGTCATCAACTCCGTTTCAGGTTCTTATTGAGGCCCAGTTGGAGCTGTTCCAGAATGAATTTGGTGCATTGCTCGAGGCCAACAAAGACGATGATTTAGCCAGAATGTACAAGGTACACACTTCCATTCGGCATCATTGAGAGAAATTCTTAACTGTTTTAAGCAAGCTCATTCTCACTACATTTACACTTCGGGTAGTTTCATTCTCGTGATTCAAAAAAAAAAAATGAAATGACAATTTTTTCTAAGAAATAGGGTTCAAGGATTTGCGTTGATAACTCATCCATGAAAAGATGTCATTCAATTTCGTTTGAGATGCACCTCGCTTGTGTTCACATTTAAGGTGTTTCATTCAAAAACCTAGTTTAATTGACAACCTTTTTAAGTTTTCAGGTTAATAAGTTTAAGGTTCTTTTCACTGGGGCACATTTTTTATTGAGAAGGTCTTCTCAACCACGCATTTCAGCTATGTGAGCGCGTGGAAGATGGCCTAAACAATTTGCGGTCGGCTCTGGAAAGTCACATCACCAAGGAAGGGCTAGCCGCCATTGCCAAAGTAGCAGACACTGCCTTTACGGTCAGTCACTGTTCTTTTCTCTTCTTTTTTGGTTCTTTCTTCTTTCCAAGACTGATTTTCTCAGCTCGGAGGAAGTGGACGCGTTTTCAAGAAGTTCATGACCAGCATGCTTCATTTCAGCAACGAATTGATGTTTAATTTGTCGCGAAAAGTGGGCTGTCTTGCACCGATGAACTCGAAACGTCTTAACTCGGCTCTAACAAATTTTTGTCACTCAAAGTTAATGCCAATAAAGGTCTGCCCACAATCCTCAACAGCTATGTAAGGAATTCCGTCGTGCCCTAAGCCCATGGCGAGAATCGATAAAATTGAGGAAGGATTTTCCGGTATCCTCATTTTGGTGAATTTCTTGAACCCGAAGAGGGTGGTCAGACGAAAAGGGTGGAGCCGTATCTCTATGTTCAGCTCAAATTACGGAAATTCCCGCTTCTGCATTTTCTTGGCTTTACGAATTTGGTTCAAATGCTGTGCCCCTGGTGCATGATGTACTCTCAATTCTTCTCCATTGATCGCCATTACTTTCTGGATTCGCTTCTACTGCTGCCTTCTAATGTTCATTATTCCGTGAACGGCTTGCGACTACGATCCGCTTGGTTTTAAAGTGTTCCTCCTCTAGAAGCAGACTGTGAACCAATTTTGTATGATTCCTTCCGCACTCTATTCTCTCTTCAAACATGGGTGATGCTGCAGGTAGCTTCGGCTGACCAGCGGCCCAATTTGAATAAATGAAGTTAACGGCTCAAAAATTGGGCTCCTTATCTCCATTTCAACGTTGGGTGGAATTCAGTGTGTCGGTGAAACGCGGGTAGATGGCTGCACCCTGAAACCGAAGAACAGGCTCACAAAATGATATGCGATTCAATCTTGCTATATTCTCAGGATGCCAAGCTGTATGTCACCACAATTCTCGCAGTGCACAACCGGTACTCATCGCTCGTAGGGAACGCGTTCCAGAATGAATCCGGCTTCATACAAGCCCTTGACAAGGTAACCTCTCAATTCTGCCTGCCAAAGAATCGTATTGATTGTCTTGTTGATGTAACTATCAAAGCAATTCACCCTTAAATGTTACTAAAGGCTGCAACGACATTTATCAACAAAAATGAGGTCACTAGTCGCTCGCCATCCCAGCAGATGAGCAAATCTCCGGAATTGCTCGCGAAGTTAGTTCTTGTCTGTTTATTGTTTATTTTTTTGGGGTGGTCCTGTTATGATTCATTAGAGACTTGTTAATCGAGCAAAACCATATTATTCTATATTTACTAATATAGGTATTGCGATCAACTACTCAGGAAGAGCAGCAAAATGCCTGAAGAAAGTGAGCTCGAGGATATGCTCACCCAAGTCGTAAGCTTAATTTATTTTACTGGTTATAGGTGCATAGGTATCCCCACTGGCAATGAGTTTGTCAAGGGGATTGTGTGATGACATAGAGATTATTCTGATTTGACAGATCGTCGTACATTCAATGCTTTCAGATGGTCGTTTTCAAATACATTGAAGACAAAGACGTTTTCTCTAAATTCTACACAAAGATGTTCAGTAAAAGGTGGGTCATTCTTGCATTGTTTTAACTAATCTGAAAATGATTTTATGTGATGATATGAACCACCAAATTTTTTCTTTTTTTCGTTTTCTGAGAATAGTGGTTGTATAACTAGATCGGGGTCCGCTTTTCTGGCTCCAGTACACTAGAAAAGCGGACCACGAAAGAAAAGAAAGAATACATGAGAGTGGCCCTCTGAAGCTGGCTTGATTGATAACCTGCGAAGTTGCAGTCGTCACTGACGTCAGAAAAGCGGATCCCTACTCGCAAATAGTTTTACCACTACGATTTTCAGAGAACGGATAAAATAAAAAAAGCGAAGAAATTTTTGATGGTTTGTACCATAAGATAAACTATTTTTCGCCCTTTTCGTTGAGCGAACAGTTCATTCGGTCAATGTCAAATAGTTTGATATTTCGACTCCAGGTTAATATCTGAAACGTCTGCTTCCGAGGAGGCAGAAGTTAGCCTCATCAACAAGTTGAAGCAGATGTGTGGATTTGAGTACACAAATCGGTTGTCCAAAATGATAAACGATACCCAAATCAGTAAGGTGGGTTGGGTTTTCGTCAAGTACGCTTTATATCTCACTTTAGTCTATGTGGATAGAAGTCCTTCGAGTTGTTATTTTACGGAGGTATACGCGATTAACAAGAGGACGACTTTTAAATTTTTTCATTCTTGTGAACTTATAGTGTATTTTGATTGTGATTTCATAGATTTTTTGAAGAAATTTTTCCTCCTATGATTATTGACCGTAATCCATGAATTGAGAAGTTTTTTTCATGGTCAAATATTACTGTTGTTGTAAAGGTTCTGCTATTGAATCTTAAATCGTTCGTTTGTGCTAATATATACCGTCTAGGACTCATGTGCCGAGTTCCGTGACTACTTAGCCAACCGCAATGTCGACTTGGGAATAGACTTCAATATGCTTATCTTGAGGTAGTTTTCTTCGAAAGCAAGAAATTTTTACGCCTCAAATTATGATTCTCTCAAGTGCTTTCACCTCTAATTCGTTTAAGCATTTTCGACCTTTGTTTGCTGCAGATATGTGTTCCGAAAGCTCAGCTGAATCGGCAAATGGTGTTTTTTCAGCTCTGGTTCATGGCCAGCCCTACCAACTCTGAAAATGCATTTACCACAGAAGCTTAATGTTGCAATTGAGCAATTCACTGCTTTTTACAACTCAAAGCACAGTGGCAGGAAATTGACTTGGGTGAGACGAGTTTGAAATTTTGGTTCTTTTTATGGAATTATTGTTGGTCACCTGCGTACTTTGAACGAGAATATCACTAATAGAATTAGTACATCCGAAGTGCACAGGTGTTCAAAGCTATTGGAAATCGAGTGTATTGCTTCCAGAAGTCGCTCTCAGGATAGGGAATAACTATTTTTTTCTCATTTGCTAAATGATAAGAACGATAAGAGAACAGAAATAGAACATCGATGGCTGCGACTCTTCCCACTGGTGCGATTAGATGCAAGCATTACCTTAAGCAGTTAACGACCCGTGCTGGCTTCTTCCCTCTCGTGTCTATACTACTCTGTCCTGCTGCTATGCTCTTATAACAAAGTTTATCAGCTAGTAGTATTATCAGCTGTTATAATGAAACAGATGTAGCGGGATTACCTTTATCTATTCTTATTTCTGCCCTTCTTCTCTGTTTTTATTTAGCTTAAGCTCTCGAGTGCCTATTTGTCATTCGTATTTAAGGTTCTGTCGCAATCTCGAGGTGAAATATACGCATTTGGCTTCGGAAAGAAATACGTTTTCACGGTGAGAATGAGTAAATGTCTTCCTTATGTGGCTGATAGATTACTCCTTTTAAATCCTTCGCTTAATCTTAACATATGTGAGGATATTTTCCCCTTTTTCATCATTGCACATACCTCAGCTATTCAGACCACAACAGCGCAAATGGCAGTGCTTCTTCTTTTCAACGATTCTGTGGAATACTCTATTGGATCGCTTCTTTCATCATTAGGGATGGACAAGAAGACACTTTCACAAGTATTGGTATCTCTTGTCAAGGTATTACTGAATAATTAGGATCTTGCGTTTGAATGGATTGATAATTTCTTGAGCATGAAGAGCTTTCATACATTCTTTCCATACAGAATGATGTTTTGAAAAGCTCCGAAGGCTTGGACGCGTCTTCAGAGGCTAAGGATAACGTTGTCATAAGTCTCAATCAATCCTACTCGAACAAAAAGATCAAGGTTTGTGGCATTTGTTCAGTGTCCTTTACCGGAATTGATGCATGGTTGGGTTAATTTTTGCATGCGTAAGGGCTAGAATACCAGTTTTAGTTTTTAATCTGCCGAAAGTCTATGTTTACTAGTTCTAACTCTTTCCACATTTCACTCCTGGTTTTGACTGCGAAATTGTTCACAAAGAATTCAGGTTGATTTGTCGAAGATGGTGATGCGAACCGATACGAAGCAGGAAACGGAAACTGTACAGAAGAACGTCGATGAGGATAGGAAGAGCGTTATCAACGTAGGATTCATGTTTTTGAATTCAGTTTTCTGGAAATACTGATGATGATTTATGTGTCTTTTGGTCGTGCTTCCAAAGAGTGACTCAGCACAACCGCTGTTCTCTGTCGTTTCTCATTCTGTAGTTTCATTCCCCATTTCCTCGTCATCGTAGGTATCTCTAGGTTGCATAGTCTTGTAAAGTCGCGAATTCGTTCCAATTCCGTAGTTTGAATGTGACCTCAGAATGTTTACTCGATCCTCTGTGAATGTTATAACGGTTTTTGGAATATACTGACTGTTTTAGGCGTGCATCGTAAGGATCATGAAAACACGGAAAAGGATCTCCCATTCTCAGCTGATGACCGAGGTTTGTGTTTCCTCTGTTGCAAATTTCATTCGCTCTTTTTTGATTCCAATTTTTTTCTTGTCCTAACCTCTCACGGGCTTCAGAGTAGTTTTAATGTTCGGTGGCAAGGGCCGCATAACAATGATGCACTGCTCTCTTTGCGGGGCTGGCAAGATTACTGGCTTTTGGCCAATGATTATTTTTCATCTATTAATTCATGAACGTGATGACTCCACATTTATGGCCCCCATTCCTTGTAATTCCTACCCAAAGCGAGTGATTTTTTTGGCAACTGTTCCATACTTGTCTTTGTCATGTCTCAACATTACAATTTCTCTCCTCATTTTTTCCATGATGACTTCTTCATTATTAGTACGTTTCAGCGCTTCTTTTCAGGTATTGCAGCAGTTATCGGCGCGTTTCAAACCAAGCGTTGAAATGGTGAAGCGTTGTATTTCGCAGCTGATAGAGAAGGAGTATATGCGTCGTGACGAGGCAGCCAGGGAGATGTACGAGTACATGGCATAGACGGTGTATGGTATTGTCTACCTCAGAGTGGTACAATAATCAATCTGAACCAATGATAATAAGCTTCTGCCTATGCTTTTGCCTTTAGCGTACGTCTTTTACAAATGTCAATATTATTTCAAAATCGTTTATGTCGGCACTTTTGAAATTTTTCGTTCTCGTTTCCTATGTTTTTCAGCTTTCTACTAGCTATGGGGCAATAATGTGTGAATCCGAGACGAATTGAATTTTCGCAGAATCTCGTTGGTTTTACTGATGTAGTCGCCCGTTCATGGAAACCCTAACGAGCATTGATTGTTAGTCTTTTTGCAGGGTGTTAAGTATTTGTACATCGCTGCCTGATATTCTTTTCTTTATGCACCTATTCCAGTAAGTATATCGTGGCCGATGTCCTACAACTAGTCATATTCAAAAGCGGTTAAGGGCTAACGGTCTATGGCGACCAATTCCATTCGGTGACCCTTAACCGAGGCTGCTGCACGCGTTTCTTTACTGGTATTACGATTTGGGAAGCAGCGAAAGCATAATCAGCCGTGTTACTATGGGAGGCTGTTAAGTTTGGCTATCCAAGCAGTACACTGTCAACAGCTTTCAAATTACAGTCCACGGTCCTTCACGATCCCTTAACTAACATAGCTTAATTGCGTGCTATTTTTTCCCAAATTTGGGTAAGTATGTTCAGTTTTATTATTGTAAGGGTGTGCAAGATGGTAAAAATGGGCTGATTTGGGATTCTCGATAATCTTAACCACGAAGAAATGCGCGAGTGGTATGAAGAAGAAAGGTGGCGAGTGAAGTTTCACCATTTAATGTTCATTCTGACATCGTGCTGCTGCCCTACGCCCTTATTCTATTTATACTCCTTTTCGTTTGTGCAACTTGTAGTAATGTGAGCTGTCTCTCTGTGTCGAGCTGACTTTCCAAAAATGTGCCTGCGGGTCTCCTATTAGATCCCTGTTGTGTTAAGCCAGCTCCATGTGTTTCTTTCAACATAATTTGTTGGGTCAACTAGGTCATGTTCTAAAGGTGAACTTCAGTTTCTTTTTGGTTTTGTTGTACAATGAAAGGTGATGTTTGTCTGGTGCACTTGGTAGTTTTCCACATTCTTTATTCGTCTTGCTCCCAAGCTCTTGCAATTGTAGCTCCAGTCACCAGTCGGCCATCTGTGGCTGCCGCAGGTCTGGTGACCTTGCAGCAGCCATGTCCTCTGCTTGTATAACCAATGCCCAGTCATATTGTGAACTGATTTTATCCGTTTTCTTCGAAATCGATACGGTCTTCCATCTCTCAACAGCATGCTTTTTTTATAGACGTTTTCATACATTTGGACCGCGTATTTCGTGACTGAAATCATTTTTATTACCATTGTGATGTTTAATTGAGAGCACCTTGTCTCGCGGCTTCTCTTTTATTGTGTAAAGACCGATACTCGTGTGAAAATAAATTAGTTGCAATATATTGAACTTGGCCTTCTTCTAAGCATAACAGAGGATCGTTATTCCTCGATATTTACTCGTTTAAAGCGTTGTGTCCGACTTTTCACCTTCAAGTACCTTATAAGAAAGGAAGAAATCCGATCTGAGTGGGATAAGTCGTAGAATCTGGAATTCGCTATGAAATCCCTATGCTCGAAATTCATAGTTGGTTATATATTACCGTTCCAGAGAGTTTGGGATGATTATTTTCTCTAGTGGAAGTCAAACTGCTTTTTTGATTTTTTTTTTCAAAATAATTGAATGGTACTTCCTCTCCATGAGTCTGCGGGAGAAAAAATAGTCAATAGTGTTCCTATGTGGGAAATTCATTCAAATTAATCAGCAGATCGTAAAGGAGGTCCAAAGCGTTGAAACGTGAGGCCAAAGAATTCAATCCATTGTGGAAGCTGTCCAGAAGAAGTTGTAGACACAGTTACGGTACGTGCTGTTCAAAGGAATTGTTTCACTAAATTGATACGTGTTTGGATTTATCGTTGAATAAACAATACCGCAAGGCTGACAGCTCCATTTCAGTATGTGGCCGCGTTTTTTGGCATTTTGGTTGCTGGCATGGATTCAACCTGCCTATTTTCTATTTCCCGGTGCTGTTCCTGATGAAGGCGATGTTCGCCATCTTTATCCGATCACACACATCAGTATTGGTCTCGATAATCATGCTCATATGTTACCGTACCTGTTTGGCTGGTTGGAAAATATCGACTACCCAAAGGATCGCCTTCGAATCACATTGTATCAGCTTAGTAAGGATGATGTCACGGAAAATCAAGTGACTTGGTATGTTTATCGAAAACAGTCATTCAATTCATACCTCTTTTTCATCTTTCACAGTTTCCAATATATAGTCGTTTGATTTATACGGCTGATGCTTTGCCTTGCAATTGCAGGATATTAGATTATCCGCGAAGTTTTGAGGAAATTCACTATTTCTAATACTAATTAATTTACATCTTACCATCGGATCAGCAGTCAAGGTTGTCGCCCTTCCTAGCCAAATTCCTCTCCATCAGTCGGGCTGAGAGAAGCTTTCTTCCTCCCAGAAGTAGAAGGGCCTCTCCCTGCTCGTTGATCGAGAGACATCAGACGTCGCGAAACATTCATCTACTACTTACTTGGGTTCCTGACAATACTCCTTCCTTTTAGTGCAGGGTCACTGGCATTGAGAGTATGGCATTCATAGGGTTCGAGGTCAGCGGAGTGTGTGAGGAGTGGGGTAGTCAGGTTATGCCGAACTTTTCCAGCTCTTACGTCAAAGAACTCGCGTGGTGTAGCTGATGCATTGTTTACCACAATCAAATATTATACTTCCATTGCATTGAGAGTAAAATGGGGGCTCGAGACATTATCTCCTGCATTTTTTCACAGAATGCTGTTGCTGTCACAATATTACACTTCGGTAAGATCTCTAGTAAAATAACCATTGAACAGAAGAAGAATTAGATCGTGTCCATCTTGGAGTAGTAGCGATTGCCATTTTCTGGGTGGTTTACCAATGTACCATGCATGTTACCAGTCAACACACGTGCTTGATTATGGGAGTTAGGGATACGAGTCTAGAACAGTGTTGGCATTTAAAGAAGTGGACGTCCGCTTCGAGCATCTTCATCCATGCAAATCTTTTCACAAGAGGAGTAATTGTGCCACTTATAGTAGGCGACAAGAGGGGGCGCACTGCTGCTAGTCAGTTGCCAATACCCATTCCGATCCTGAGTAGCGGAGCGATTAGTTTCGTAGGAGTGAAGCAGAAAGCGCCGGTAGTCTTGTCAATCGCACATACCTCTTCGATGATTCCTCATTCCAACGACGCCGCAAAATACTGATAAGATGTAGTATTGGTCTATCAACAGTGCCTTTTTTGGCTATAGGTTCTATAGTTCTGCTTTACCTCGCACATACATACGCTCCCATAAGGTTCTCTCCGAACCTTTTTTTATTGTTATTGCTACATATGGTTTACGTTGAGACCACAGATTCATCCTACGGGATATCTCAGAACTCATGATCGTGAACTTTGCTCTTGAGTAACTTGTTCCATTCCTCACTCATTTTAACTTGGTTGCGTAGCTTTACCCAGATTACGCTTTTTGTGCATGCCCTGCCCCTAACCCTGTCCTGCCGCCTACCATCAGTGTTTTCGTCATGCGGCCGGAACGAATTCCAAATGTGAACGCTATAGGTCCATGAAAAGGCTTCAGCACAAGTCCCCAGATAGGAAAGTCCATCCGTACTTATTCGTACTACTATCCATTATACTGCTGCACACATCCCTTCAAAATTTGAACGCTCTAACTCTGAGCTGACCGAATTTTGCGCACTGGCCGCCCTTCCCGGGTGAAGTCCAGTGTTCTCAATTAGTGCCCCCATCCTGCCGCCTGTATCCCTTTCAAATTTTGAACGTTCAGGTCCAAGAGTAAATTTTCGCGCTGGCCCGCACACACATCGATGAAACAAGAGACGCACTTATCGGGTTATATGTAGTAGGATTAGCGTGCGCTTTGTTTAGTTTTGGTCATCAGTTCTTCCATCGATTCGCTCCACTTGGCTGCCCTCTACTTCGGAAGTTGAATTTCTCTCCTTATAATTTCTTCTGGCTTGCATCTCTTCAAAATGACGAGTGAGAAGGAAAATGTTCTTATTTATTCGGTCCAATCGTACATCCCTCATTAATGAATTTCTTTCAGTATCAATATAATTTAGAGATTTCCCAACACTTCACTTCTAATGACTACTCAGCTTACCTAGAAAAACAGTTTAACATTGTTATTGTTGTTGTTTGAAGTCAAGCACAGTGATGAGCAACTATGTAGGTGGAAGAATTCCGTGTCGTCGTTGTTTGCCTCGGTGACAGTCGTCGTAGGTGAGGAGAACTGGTTAGAAGCAGGGCTGAGAGCTGCACGATTGCGCAAGGCCAGCCGGGTTCTGCTAATGACTGGGGATGCCCTCCCTTTTAGGGGCACACTGCTGCAGGTAACTCCTTTTTATTAATATTATTTACGAATCTTAAGGCGTATGAGGTGATCATTATCGCTTTTGGGAGTGTCTGAGAAGCCTACGATTTTGGTATAGATTGGAGACATGGCGTATAATATCATTTTCTCAATGAAACAAATACAGTAACGTTAAGGATTTGAATTCTACCGCAGTTGTGATGAGCGCCTTGTTTTCTCCGACCCTAAGCAGTGAAATAAGCAACTGTGCAACAGTAGATGACGACTACCGTGATCGAGAAGTAATAGAAAGAAGAAAGGTGAGTGGAGTGTTCACTGCTTCTTCTCATCCGCACAGTTAGATTTTTTGATACTGATTTCACCATATCCCTTTGGTTTTACATTTTTCAAGTTTTTTCGCTTTTGTTTTTCGCCTGTATGATTTTGGTTGTTTCTAGATCTCAGAAGCAGTGTTGCCCATGTTGATAAACCTTGATACAATCGATTCATCATACCTTACATTTGATTCGGATAATCTCCCCAATTACCTGGGTAGTGGTGATCCATCTGAGGTGAGTGAAGCGCTGATATCAATTCTTCAAAGTGATCAGCATTTCTTTTATTTGTATTTCTGTACTATAATCTTTCTCAAAGCTTCAAAAAGGTAGCTCGTGCCATAACTTGTCATCTGAAGTGTTTTGAGTTAATATAAATCACATTAGTAAGTCCTATGTGGGCAGAACACCGTGGGCGGTTTTCTAGCCGTGAGGAACCGAAGAGTAGTTTCGTGACCTCAATCATTCAGGTTTTTGTCGAGTCGGCGAGAAGAATGCAAATCGATTTGTGGATCGACAATTTGAAACGACATGGGTTCCACATTGACGAAGCTCTCGAAGTTTATGACCGTCGAAGAATAGTAAGTTTTACAACTCCTCATTTACTTTGCTTTTTACGATTTCAACTTCTTTTATTGATGGGGTTTCAATGTTACTGGTTTTACTACTAATTGGGCGAGGTGGCTGGTGTGGAAAGTAACATTTCCTATCAACAAGTCTATTTATATAATTGTGTTGTTGAACGATCGGCTGGCGAGAAGAGTGAGTAGTTCTCACTATTGATGGAATAGTGCTTAATAGGTTCCCTGGGAAAAGGAGCTTTTGATACCGATCAAGAACCTTTTTTTCTTCATTATAATGACGGATCTCATCGTTCCTTGATTACATTAGAATATTACCATCACTTTATGGCCGTTGCGTAAATAGGTTTGTCTTGGGAATGTGTTAGTGAGTTCTCTGATGGTAATTCTCGGAATTTTATAAAAGCAGAAACCGGCTTATTGAAGTTCCGTTACCTGCTGGCCGACATCGTTGCAGATGGTGGACGTCTTCCGTTGGCTTCAAAATTCGTTCGTCCATGGACTCCAGAGCCACAGCTCTGGGACGTTGAAAAGTACGGCAAGTTGTTTTTTGATTAGTAAGAGAAACTGCAAGTTAGAGCTTAGTAAGTAAAAAAGGTCATGCCCAAATCTTCTATATGAATAGTTCCAAGAACTTTCTATTAGATTTCAATAACAAGAATGAATTTTTATTCTTCTCGTATTCTAAAGTAAATGGACTGGTGCATAATAATGTTTGAGTACGAAAGCCGACCGTAACATTTTCTACGAACTTTATTATTTTTACACTTTCTAGGATCTATATGATTAATCTCAAACGACGTCCAGAGAGGAGAGCTAGAATGGAAAGAATTTTCGAGATCCTTGGTCAGTTATACTTTTCTAGTTATTTGCTTAAGTAAATAGTCGTAGCTTTATTGTTTCTCTCCCTCTTATTGTCGATACATTAAGATGATTCAAAAGCTGTGTTCTTGCCAGACCTGGTTGACACTTAAATTAAAATCAGTGCTTTGCAGGAGTCGATGCAACGTATTGGGAAGCGACTGATGGGCAGAATTTGCCCACTAATTATCAATACCGTATACTTCCTGGCTATATGGACCCCTATCACAAAAGACCAATCAAAGCCGGCGAGATTGGATGCTTTCTGAGCCATTACAGGTTTGTGGCAGAGCCTCTTGATTGACTGTTTATAGGTGACACCACCTCCTATTACTCAAACTGCTTTAGGATCTGGCAGGACGTCGTGCAACTCGGTCTTTCGCGTATAGTCGTTTTCGAAGACGACCTCCGTTTCACTGATGGTGGCTTGGAAAGAATCAAAGAGGTGCTCGAGGACCTCGACGTTTCTAAAATGGAATGGGATCTAATTTATCTGGGCAGAAAGAAACAAGCTGACCAGGTAACCGATTAAACACTATTTGAAGATAGCCGAATCTATGAAAAAAGCGTTCAGGAAGAATTGTGGGTACGTAATCACAGGCACCTCAGCACCGTCGGTTATTCGTATTGGACCCTTGGGTATATTTTATCGGCAGAAGGAGCGCGTCGGCTCATTGATGCAAAACCGCTAGAGAAACTCCTTCCAGTTGATGAATACTTCCCTATTATGTTTAATAAGCATCCCAATAAGGTGAGTTCTTTACTAAGACTTTTCCTTGTTGCTTTACTTCATTTTCCTTCTGTTACTTAAATGTTTGTGGTTGTTCAGTTGAAACCGGGAAACTAGGAAGTTGCTTACAAATTGTGTGTGCTGCATTAATCAAGGGCAACGAAGTCTCGAACATCGAGGCCATTTTTGCAGTCTTAAGAATTAAAAATGGTGTATTCTTTGGGGAAGCCAGGTAAAAGGGAAATGCTTAGGAAAAGGCAAATTTGATTTGTTACGCATTGTATTTTTTAATTTGAAGTGTTTTTCTTCCAGGAATGGATGTCACATTTTCCCGTACGAAATCTACGTGCTTTCACTCTGTATCCACTTAGCGTCTTTCCTCAGAGATATACCCATGAAGAGGGCTATGTGAGTGACACAGAGGATTCGAAGGTTGTAAAAGATGAAGTTACTTCTGAAACTCAGCTGAAAAAAGATGAGCTATAGATGGGGGGCTGCTGGGTTTAACCAGCAGCGACTTGATAGTCGTATAGGCTCAGCTGTCATGATTTCTGGTCCAGTCAAACCGTCTACAGTATTTATTGTCTTTCCTTCTTTATTGTGGTGTTTTATTTCAAAATGTCTATCTATTACTTCTTCTCTTATAATGCTTTTGCTTGAGAAACGTGAGTTTCCGTATACTAGCTTTTCCATGGGCTCAGTCGTTTAAAGCCAAAATAATTCTGATAGCAAATGTCTTCAGTAACCAAAGGAGTTAGCCATGGTTTCCATTATAACTGTTATTTCTTGAATGATGCATTTATTTATTGTGCCGTTCCACTGCCTTCACAATGTGCCATCTCGGCCAGGTCTCTTGACAAGCTTTATTCTGATTCAAATAAGGGTGACTAACATAATCTGCCTTTTCTCTTGCCTTATATCACATTGCCATTGCTTGGAATATATTACAATATTATTATAATAGTAATACAGCATAGTAATGCAAACGTTTCAATAAAAGTTTTGTATTGTGTGCATAGTTGAAGGTATCATGGCATATACCGGAGATTTTTCCAAAAGTTTCCATCTGTTATATCGTCATTGCTGAATGCGCATGATTTATTTTAGTTTTTTGAGAATTGGTATATGTATATCTTGGTATATCTTGTCTATCCTCAAATTATTCTCCTGAAAGACTAGGTTTTTTTTCATATGTTTCTCACTTAATCTGCATGGACAGCATTCAAAGACGGCGAGAATTTTGCGAATCACGAGGTTTTATTAGCCTAACGCTGTGCTTACATCTTTACATTTTACTATGTTTTGCGTATTTTTACAACCCTCGTTATATCCTGTTGCCCCTGACTATGTATTTGTCTTCCTTTTTGAATGGCTAGCGGTGCATTTTGCTCGAGAATAGTCGATTACACGTTTCGAAACGCTTTTTCAGCTAAGGCTTTCTAACCGCCGACAAAACGCTGCGGTATAGTGATCATCGATGGGCTGCGTTTGGTCGAATGCGGACCTGGAGGGTGGCGGCTATCGTATCAAAATTCTGAAGCAGATAGCTGAAGGAGGATTTAGTCAGGTATCAGTAACCCTATTCTCTTATTTGAAATGAACTATCATGAAGTAGCACCTTCTTTAGTAGGAGCAATACCAAGATCTCTTTCGAAATACATTGGATTATGTGTAAAGTAGATCTAACATGTAGTGTTTACCACCCATGATTGACTTTTGGTGTCAACGGTATGTTGCAGGTCCTTCTCTGTGAAGACATTGACAGCAACGAGAGCTTTGCGGTAAAGAAGATAGCCAAACACTCACGTGAAAGCGTGCAACGAATCGAGATGGAGGTATTTCGTTTCATTCGGTTGAGGTAGCAGAATTAGGCGTATAAAGGCTGGAGGTGTAAGATTGAGGTAGCGAATATCCAGAAAACCAGTGGGCGTCTGGGCCCACCTTAACTTGCCTTCCAAGCAGAAAGATTTGGGTGCGATAAGGAAGTCTATTGAGCGGCATCGAGCAACAGTGTACTCCGTCTAAAGTACGTGCTATTCAGCGGTACTGAGCAGTTCTGACGGGTGTGAAGCAAATGACATCAAGCGGTCTTGGGCGGTACAGACTGATGCGAAGCATAGTTGATCGAAACTTCGCGAACCGACTTTGCGCAAGCGTGCAACAAACAATATCAAGCAAATTTTTAAGATCAGAGTTTTTGAAAATACTTGTAAATCTCACGATGTTGGCAATTCTTTAATTCTTCTTCCTAATGATATGGATTCAGACCTCGATTCATCGTCAAATGTCGAATGTGCGACACGTTGTTCCATTGTTGGCTGTGATAAATGTAGAGCAAGTGGTGTATTTGGTGTTTCCATTCTATCGTCGAGGATCGGTCGGTGACGATTTACTTCGGAGGCGTCCAAAAAACGATTATCTCGCTCAGGAAGAGGTATTTCCTTCTCTTACATTTGTCAGCTCTCCATTTCTTCTTAGTTAGTTGTATACTCTTACCTTCGACTTATGCTGTTAGAGTTACACGACTCTGGGAGTCGCTAAAAACCTAAGAGTATGGCTTGCTAGAGCATTCTTTCGAATAATTTCGTCCCGGTCATCAGAGGAAGCTCGTTGAAGAGGGTGCTCTAGCACGGTATAGCTTCAGGTTTATTCATGGTTACCGAAGTCGTTGAGGAGGCTCGTTTTCACTAATCTAGTCGAATGTTGAGTGGATCCGCTTTTTTAGTCTTTGTCTACACGACATTCTCATTGGTTGTTTTTCTGCGTTCCAGCTTAGTCATTGCAGGTGATTCGCATTTTTCTGGGATTATGCACAGCTGTACGTCATCTACATCAGCTAGGATATGTTCACCGAGATCTCAAGGTGAGCAGACTAATCATTCACTTCAGGATACCTGAAAAATTGGAATAATTTGGCGAAGTCTCTAAGGCAGACAGGGATTCCTACTCTTTCATAGTGGACCGCTGAGAGAGGTGGATTTTTGGGGCAGTCCAATAGAGTGAGACCTTCTAGCCATTATTTTACTAGTCGAGCCATAACTTCGATTGATTTTGGGTACTAAATTCAGCTTAGCACATCGAATATATAATCCTTTCATGGTACCATGAATGGAGTCTTTGCTCAATATTCGATTTTACCTTCTTAGTATTTGATTGTATTTTAAGCTATGCCTTCTGCGGACGAAGTAAATATGCGCTTATATGTAACCCCCAACGCAGGCTAATTTATGGTCTGTTTAGGTGGCTAACGTTCTTCTAACTGATGACGGGACACCGATGCTGACAGATTTTGGATCAGCAACGACGTAGGCGGAAGTTTTGCTTTGTTTTCTTCTTTCTTTTCAAGAAGTATTTGTTTTATAACATTTTCATTTTCTTTGTACAATCGATCCCTTCCTATTTCTATTACGCTGACTGCAGTTGTGTAAATAAAGTTGCCCTGGTATAAATAGTAAATCCTAGGAATTGGAAGGATTCGATTTACTTCTAATAGTCCCCATTCACGTACTTCGTTTCATTTCGATCGTTCAAACCTCTACTTCGCTCATACCTCGTTTTGCATTGTATGAAATCTGGTCTTCTCCGCACACTCAGCTTACGAAGTTCTTCCCACACTTTTCCCACTTAATGTAGATCCCAAACTCCCAAAGCTCCAATTTTCCCAATCTAAGCTGTTCAGATCTTCTCGTTTCCCACTATTTGCATTACCAGTAGTTTTGTAAACTTGTTTCATTTTATCACAGGCGTTATTTATAAGTAATGCCTCATTGAAAGTAATTCCAGCGTACCGATTCGTATCGATTCTGCCCGTGAGCAACAACATGCAATTGATGAAGCGGCTGAGTTGTGCTCAATGCCGTACCGGGCTCCTGAGCTGTTTGACTGTCACATCGGTTCCGTAATCACGCAATCAGCCGACCTTTGGGTGAGTCAAGTGATTGCGTATGTTTTCTTCAAAAGCTGCTGCTTTGATTTTTTTTGTTTCTGACTCGAAATCAGCCAACAAATGTTTCAGTCTCTTGGCTGTTGCCTCTACGCCTTATGTTATTTCGTATCGCCGTTCGATCTTGTCTATGAAAAAGGCAACAGCGTCGCTTTGGCTGCGCAGAGTCCAGAAAAGATACACTACCCTGAAGTGAAACAGTGGGTTTTCAGAACGAAACCTACGAATCCTTACAATTAGAGTACCATCATAGTATTCGTTCTTGTTCTGGCATCCAAGATGGGGACCGCTTTAATATGTGGACTACTGAACACCGAAGGGCACCTTTCAAAGTGCTCGTTTAGGTTCGATCGTCGGCTGATCACTGTGATGCGCGGCCTTCTCGTTGTAGATCCAAGTCGACGGATGTCCATAGAAGAAGCCACGGACATAGTCAAATCAGTCGAAGTCCGCGGTGGGGACAGCGGGGAACCGAGCATTGTGGCTATGTAGGGTTTTGAGTTTTTTGTCTGTATGTATGTAGGCTACGACTAATGCTACCATGATCATTAACTTGATTGATTAATAGCCTATGCTCAAATATAGCAGCAGCAGCAACTGACGCTGACTGCGAACCAGAAGTTAATGGGCAACCGACCCCCGTCGTTCACTTAACCATTTGCGATGTACGTAGCAAGCTTTCATTCGATTGAGTTCACTTTTATTCATTCAGAGAAGGAATCCTAGGTCAAAATAATCACTTATAATGAGACCTATTCCACAGTCATGTTCTCAGACCTGAGCTTCACCTGTTTTCCAAACTTCTGGGGCTGCTCTGCAGTTTAATCAGGAGGCCGTACCTTTTTGCTTTTCTATTTTGCCGCTTGTCATCTAAGAATAACTTAGAATTTTGCTGGTTGCTGCTTGGATGCGAACTCTTTTTGATGAATTGCGATAGTCTCTTGTAATCTTTTGAACTTCGGCTTATTCGTGTAGGAGTTGTCACCCTTCCGAAAGAGGAGTTATTGCTAGTCATAAGTGTGGGCATTACGTGCTCTGCCCCCCCCCCCCCCCCCCCCCCTCCAGCTCAATCAGAACATCTCTTGCTAGGAAGATGTACTTACGTGTTCTAGTTGCGATCATTCATTTGTCCAATCGTGGAACTTTAAGGCAGTCCTTGGACTCTTTGATAGGGAGCGTAATCAGTTGCGCGTTTTATTCTCGTGATGGAGGCTGATTCATTTTACAATTGACGTTGGTCCATATCACTCCCATATCATATGATTATCCCTCGCCCTTCTTCACTTCCCCTATCCTTACTTTTTGTACTTTCTGTTTCTTTTTAAATTTTAGTCACGTTGTTCCCTTCGTATTTTATAAACCCGTAGTAATAACCAAGCTAGCGTCCAAGTATCTGAGTAGCAGCTCAAGAATCATTGGTAAGGCCCTGAGAGGGAGATTCGGAGTCATTAAGAACTAAGCACCGACTTAGCTTCAACTATAGAGACCAAGTCCAGATACCAAGTCGAAAGAATATCCTATGAAATACAGCAAGACACTTGAACCCGAGACTTCAATCCACCTCAGCCCTCCTCCTATCGTTATCCTTAGGATGCCACTACAACCTTACTCCCACCAGCTATTGAGGCAGACTTCTAGTCAGTATTGGCTATTTTAAAAGGTATATGGTGGAGATATTGCCATAATCATCCCTTCCATAGAAATGTTGAAAAGTAGATCAGCCAGGAGCATCAGTCGTCTTCCACGGCCGGCTGTCCCTGAATGGCCTGTTTACAATTGACCTAGCATTCTTTTTCATAGCAAGCCATAGAAATAGGAAACGGTATCGAATTCTACGAGGTCCATCTCCATATATATCGTCATCATCATCATCAAATATTCCTGCTTGCTCTTTTCTTTTTCTTCTCGTCTTTACGCTCCCCATAAGAATATCGTTTATCATTTGGTGATGTAAACGATCTTGATATCAATAGATGTATATACATATCGATTTACTATATATGTTGTATGTATTTATTTATTAGGAATTATCTGATTTTTGTAAAGCCGTGATTGATTTTTTTCTATTTTTTTACCGTTTCATAAATTTTTATGGGAATTTCGGTGGCGCCAGGCGAACTAACTGTCCAACACTCCATGGCTTCTTCCAAAATAGTCTGAAAAGTCAGAATTTCGGTATGTTCTCATAGTTAAAAAACCTTTTTCAGTTGTACAACGACAGTTAAAATCACTAAGGTAAATACTGATGTGATAAATTCCAGCTGAAGGTCCCCCTTTGAGAATCAAAGCTCGAGGTGAAGGTGAGAAGCCAGAAGGGACCAGAAAGTCAAGTTCGTTCTCAATCGGTGATCTCAACCTTTTTGATCTGTGGTGGTCGGGGCAATCAGTCCATCGGAGGCTAATCACTCCTTCCGTGTGCACTGGACGTGACCACAATTCGTCCTTCCTCTCCTGCTTATTTGTTTACTGCTATTGTTGAGTGTAAATGATCTTTCATTCTCACATTCATATCGTCAGAAACGCTTTTCTTTTTGTTCCTCCTTGCCGGTTTGCCAATCCCACCATAATTCCAGCACCGAGCGATGACATCAAAGTCTGTTTGCTGCTTATTTCAAACGTACGCATAAGATTATTTGCTTGGCTATCGTATCGATCAACGACGTGAACACTACAACGGTGAAGCGCACCAGAAGAAGCGCCCACCAAGGGTGACGGTCTTCCCTTGCTTATTTCAATGGTGCGGTGAGAATATGAGAACTGAAGGCCGCAGTTGAGCTTTTTCGTGGTATAGCAGACTATAGAGCGGATCTAGTAACAGGATTTTATTAGGAACGGCCGGAAAACTTCGCAAAACCTTCTACCCTCGTATTTCTAAGGGTTATCCGCTCAGCATTTCCCTCTTTGCTGCTGAATACTTCTATAAGAGATGTGGGAAAACTCCGCAGGTGACTGACCACTTAATCGGTCTTGACTATCGCACTATCGTGAGGAGTGTTCTAGTCTATGAAGATGGATAGGGTGTTACCCGTCACAGTGGTAAAAATTTCGTGCCAGTAAGGGGAGCCCATCAATGAGAAGTACTGTACATAGAGTCTGAGCATGCGGGCTGCTAGAGTGCCAACCTGCTTTTCTGTCATATTTGAGTCGTGAGTGTTGCTTTGGACGTATTAATCTGGTCTCTGGACCATTTCTAATTACAATATCGGAGTTGTCCAGTGGAAACAAGGATAGGGGACGTAAGTTTTACCATAGATCTTACAAAACCCCGCGAGGTTCAGTTCCCATTACCTATAAGCTTTACATTCACTCCCCTCCATCCACACTAGTGGATGGGATACATCAAGCTCTTTCAAGCTGAGAAAGGAGAACCCGAATCCGTCTGACTGCAACTGAAGCTTATTTATAGCTGGAAAAGAAAGCTGCGGCTGACTACTCACAAACGAGTTAAGAAGAAGCGGAAGAAGCTCCACCGAACCACTGAAGATAATGAACAGGTTAAGCATTATCCTCTCAAGCAGAGCCTTCTTCATGCTTAGGGCAAGAAACCACTGAAGTTTTTCTAGGGATGAAAAATGGTTTCTGACACGACGCCTTTGGTTTCATTGCTGTCGACAAGTTTTCTGCTGCTTTCTGTGCTGAAATTCGCTCAAAGGCGCAGTTCACGTTAGGAATAAATTCTAAGGATTCTCTCTAGGGTGAACCTACGAACCCTGCAGGTAGCCTTAGGGACGTTGTTGTGTCGAAAAACGGCCAATGTAGGGCGTTATAAGAGCCCTTAACGCGTAAGGGGGCCAGACGATCGTGATAGGATTTTCGACTTGTGAAGTGCAGTCCTTTCCTCAAACAGCGACTTTGGTGATGTTTCACCATTTTTGGCCTTGTTATCGTATCCTTGCGCCTACCTCCTTCGCAAGTGAAACCGACCGACGTTCCAGATGAAGATCAAACTAAATCATTGGTTCATTCTATTAGGTTGGCAAATAAGTCCTGCGACAAAATGGAGACCTTTTTTAAGTCATTTCTAAATTTTTTCGAATCAATCAATTTTCGAGGAAATTTTTGCCGAAGAAGTCAACAACCTTCTTTTATCCTTTGAGTCAATCACTGATGCCATCTCTTCAGGAATGAGGGAGCTGTGACTCGAAGAAGTAATTGACTGCCGTTTTTAGATCACATTAAGTTACGGATTTCTTTTCCACAACGGGATGCTAAAAAGGCGGAGCACATTGTAGTTAAAAGGGGGAACACTCTGCAAGCACGATTGATGAGTAACCTGGAACCAAGCGGGATCGGTGAACTTTTGACGTGGGTCTGAAGCGAATTTTAGATGTACGATTCCCTCTGCAAAGACCTGATTTACGGCTTGATCGTCCTTCTCTAACCCCGTTGGTCAAATAAAGGGGATCTTAGGGGCAAGCGATAGCAGTGACCATATAGTCCGCTTTAAGCAACTCATAGTGGATGGATTCCTTCAACCTCCATTAAAATAAGGGATGTTGCGTGCGTTACTCCGAAGGCTAGTATCTCCTGCAGTGAATCGAGCAAACTGATTGTTGACCGTCGATCGGCTAGCAGTGCTAGCATTGAATAGATTGCTGATATTTCGAGCCGCTACACTCACGTTTTTTCCTTGGCGTGCTTAGGAGAAGGTGATTTTACAAATCGGGTGTTGTCCATTTATTGACCGTAATGCTACGAAAGCCCACAGGCGTGCCCTTATTTACTCATGTGTTGATTGCCTGAGGAATGTCCTACAAGTCCATCACCCTTGCTACCGTGTTCACACTGTTGATACAAATTTTCAACGCTTCAAATTTTTTGTCGCAGGACTTACTTGCCAACCTAATATTTATCAGCACTATTCTGTTCATTTCTATCGGTTCTATGTTCTGATTGCATTCCCATGTGTGAATCTCGTAGGAAATTGTTCCCTTGAGTAGCTTTGGTCTCGTTTCCGTATGGTTCCTTGGCTCATGTGTCTTCAAATTTTTCTCTTAATTTCTCAATTACAACAATCATCAAGATCTTGGGGAATTCGGGTGGGAGATGGCTGCTCGACTTAGGTCCAGCGAGTTGATTAGTAACAAATCTTTCGCCTTCCACAAGGTTGGCGAGTTTTGGACAAAACCTCGGCATCGAACGGGGCTCGAACTTGCTATCCGGGCGCTCTTTATTCCTTACACTTGTGGGACTCCGCATGCCGTCGCCTTCTTGATGGCTTATATGCCATAGCTCTGCGCCTTTGTTTATCTTCGTCCAAACTGTGGCCGTCAGTGAAGAGCAAAAATTTTCCGAAGTTCAATCGTCGGCTATCCCCTGAGCTCTTCGAATAACGTTCCCTATTTGTCTCTGCTCTTGCCAAGCTGCCACCATCGGTCGCAATTAAACGTCACCCGGTGGTTCGATTCTTGCATTACTGCGTCTTTATCCCTGACGAGACGAGCAGCGATTTCCATAATAGAATCAATTGTCACGGGGTAGCGCAAAAGCTGCAGGAGGGAGCTAATCCTATATTTTGAAGGTCATGTAGGTAGCGCAAGAAAGGGAAGGTAGATTTTTGATGAAAGGGCAGGTCAGCGTGAGTTTTTGTTTGCCTGCAGTCTCTCTTTTTCTTTGATAAACCTTATACTACCGTATCAAGGGTGATTTTAGGTGATGCCCTTTACCTATTTCACCGAGATTCTGTAACATTGTCACTCAATTTACTCCTGGTTAACATGGCTCAGTCATGATCATGAACTTTCGAATTCCCTAGGCCAGGCTTTCTTTGCCCATATGAATCGGGAACTCCATTGTCGACTTTCAATAAGCAACTCCTAGCGTTTCAGGGCGGTGGAGAAGCTAGGCTCAGACCTAGGGTCTAGTACTTGAAGTTATTTGGATTGACCGTTTGATCAGGGGACTTCCATTTTATCGTGGTGTCGACAAAAATCGTCAAGTGAATTCCTATAGAATGAGCATGAAACGAGATGCCATCCATCCGATCATGATTCCCTGGGCGACCGAATGTCCAACTTGTATTTGCAATCGATTAGGAACGTTTGGAACGGCGAAAGGAAAGGAACGGCGTGTGTGAGCGTTTTTCCTTTCGTTAAAAAACTGATCCCACATCAGAAAAATTTCTGCTTACCCCTGCTCGTAGTTTGGGAGCTTCTTCTTTTTTGTCCTCAGTCGTTCTCTTGATAGCTTTACGACGTCTCATACGCAAATCGTCCAACCAACCGTGAACGGAGAATTTTGAAAAGGGAATTTGGAATTTGTCAGAAGTCAATCGACTAAAAATCCAATGCCTATGGTCCTTTGGTCCTATGGTCCTATTGTTCTTACAGCTTCTTCTCGACTCCTGTACTTCCTTTTCGCTCCGTTTTAGTCTAGTGTTTGTGTTTAAGATTGTATCATTGCTATAGATTGTCTACGAAATCTCGATTCTTATGTTTTCGGAAGTTTTCGGCTTGTTAAATTCCCATGGTACTTCTAGTTTCGTCCCATTCAAGAGCCATTACAAAGCTCATTTGAGTGCGTCTTTATGCACTCGCTGGCCACGTTTCTCTTTGTGTGCACTGGCAGTCAGTCAGTGAGCGCTTTGTGACGTGCTCTTCCCCACCTGCAAACATTCAGATTATCGTTGGTGCATGAAGATAAGCGCTGTTCTGCTTCGTTGATGCTATACAGATAGAATGGGTTGGGTAGTTGTTAGCACGAACTGGCATATTTCACCTGAAAAGAGCAAATTGGATTAGGGTAGTATACTTGGGTGTAGGACGATCTGATACGTTTTAATACATTACTATAGGATGTGCCGTACATTCCACCTCCACTGAAAACGATAGACCATTCGAAGGATTTCCTGATTTAAATGAGAGGGTATTCTCATCCAAAATTGGATGCCCGTTTTCCAAAGGTGTAGAAGGTTTGGCTGTCCAAGTGGAGACCCGATTCATGGAGCTTACGAGTGGCTCTTTGAGCGTCAGAGTAATTATCCATCCAGGGATGATAGAAATATGGTCATTCTTGGAATTAGAGGAAATTGGGCCATTTAAATTGGGTAGTATCCATGTGAAGTGCATTTGATGAAGTGCACCTTCTGACCAGCCTATTCTGTTTTGCTCTGGACTGTAATCACACTTTTCCATGAGCGGATTTCCCCATTTTCGAATCTGATCTGGCTCCATTTAGCTTACAGTAAAGGAAGAGCTTGGCAATGCTCCGAATCCGTCCACCTGATCCATCACTATAGGTTACCTGGTTCCAGGTTTGCTTGAAAAATCTTTATAAAGGGTTCGACTCAGGAGCTGGGCCGCCAAGTACGCCTTTCACGCCTTTTTTGCCTAGATGTTCTTCCGGATAACGTAAAGATTCCCTGAATTATAGCTGCAGTTTTTCATTGGCAGATTGAGAAAGTACAAGTGAATGAGCTGAGGGAAGGGGCTCCTTTTTCCCTTCAGATTTAGGCTGAAGATCAATTCTGAAGCTCAGGTAAAAGAGCACATCCTTTTGCACTATGATGCACATTCGAGAAATGCAAACTTTTCGTTTTGCTTGACTTTTTTCGCCGCTTAGATAGGCATCGGAAAGCCCCGCAACCATCGTGCAACTCAGTGTTCATCCCTTAATCGCCATGGATGTAGGCGACCAGATGGGCAGGTTTCTGAGTCAGAGATTTACAAGCATACCCTCTACTGACTAGTGCTATATCTCACGGTACCGTGCCAAGATTGTTGTTGGTCTCCAAATATCCTGGATGCACTTCCTCACTCCACTTCCACTTCCTCAAAGGTCAACTCGATGAATGTTTACCAATGGGTAGCCGAGTAAACAGATCTCCGAGTGGAGAGCCACGAATAGTGTGCGCATCACTTGGCGACCGGCCACCAAGCCGTCTATTTACCGATTACTCTAGCTTTTCACTACTTGTGCTTCGAATTTCCTCGGTTTTTCTATTGAGGTAGTGTGTTCAGTATAGGATTATGTAACTATTTTTTCTTGACAAAGTGTGCTCAGGCGTTCTCCTGAAAAAACTGAACTCAGGGTAGTTAAAATCGAATCATTTGAGGATAGCTCGATTTTGATTGATCCAGAAATTCTTTGGATAACTTCGCCCGGTAGAGTTAGCTCAGTTGCACATAGAGCCCTTGCAGTGTAGGCGAATAAGTGCAGACCTTGTCTGGAAGCACAGTTTTGATCCAACCCATTAATCGACTCCTCCCAGACTGGT
>UZAF01016986.1:0-19035 GCA_900617895.1 Haemonchus placei
GATAAAGGCATATATAATCAAGGATACAACGAAATGGAAAGGCTCTCTGAGCAGATCCGTTTTGGTTCGTTCAGTTCTGTCTTAGTGTTACCACAATCAAATTCAAATGAATTTTCAGAAAAATCCGGTAACGGTAGCACTGCAGTTCGCAAATATAGCGGGCCGTTGACTATGCGATCGATGAGGAAAGACAGCAAAACGAAACCGACACCCTTTGTGAGTTTTCCACCCAATATGATCCAATCAAAGCTACGATCCAGTCGAAGGTTAGGATTCATTACAGGCTTTACCGGCTGAAGGGGACTCACGATTCCAGTCGAGTGTAACTAGCGGAAATCGTGCCGATACGTCCGTTTCCAATGACACGTTGACGACATCTTACGATTATGGTAATGTTTAGTCCTGCATGGAAATAGTTATGCCTTCTTCTTAATATTTACCATTGTCAGGTTCATCTTACCAGTTACCGTCGTTCGCGTCTTCAGCTCGATCACCCTTCCTTCTACCATCAAATCTATCGTCATACGATACCCCAAAGAAAAAGTCTTCCTATCTCTCTGATAACGGAGGAGCCGAAGATATGCGTAAGTGGAAGACGTCTGTTTTGTGGGTACGCATAATTCCGCAAGGGGAGGGGTAGTCTTGAAGACGGTTGGGGGAGTGGGAGTAAATAAGGTAATCAGGGTAAATTCAGCTCTGAGAGGGACGAATGAAGTAATGACGAGAGGGTGGGGCAGGAGTGCGAATATGCAACTGTCTACCAAGTAGCACCGTTCACAATGAGGAGTTAATGATTTTGATTTCAGCCCATAGCCGCAGTTGGGCAGGTCCATCACAGAACCGCCATCGAATAATGCATCCTTCCTCGTCAGCCTACACGTTCGCTTTGCGACCAGGACCCAGTGGTACGCTTCAGTAATTCTTAGCTGAAGTCGCTTTCTACAACGTTATTTTTTACGAACTACATAAATCTTCTTAAGCCATTTTGGGCCCCTATTCATCAGCATGCATCAAAACCCGGAGCTTCCCACTTTTGGGCTCACTATCAGGGTCTAAAGCCACTGTCCTGCGACCCTAACAAAAACACGACGGGCGCTGATGGATTGAACGTAGGCCTAGATAGGGCGTAAGGGTACCGAAACTGGCTTAGCCGACGTACACACTCAAAGGCGGACGAGTTCACGCAGCATTGTGGAGGCAGTAGAAATTGCACTACTCGCACCGAGATGCACACGTTGCACGCAAGCAGCTTACTGTAGCCAGCTCTCCTCAATGTCACACACACAATTGAGCAACTCCTTCAACATACTCCTTCCATGCAACTTTTGCCGTCACATTCTCGTCCAACCCCTGATTTTACTAATTTTTTGCTTTTGTTTCAAATTAGGATCCCTTCGTACTTTTTATTTTTCTCGTTTTCTCTTCTGATTTCTTTGCATTGTAGATCCCAGCTCATCACAAGCATATCCTCGAAAAAGTAGAACTCCAGCCGTTACTCCTTCTTCGTCATATGATAATCAGCGAAGGAATAGAGTCAGTCAAGTGTGAATATATAAAAATCTTCTTCAGTCAGTTTAAATACTAAAACATACGCATTCATGTAAGAAGTAAAACAAACGTTCTCACTATCCATAAGTGTTCAAAGTTCAGAAAAACTCACTCAGGATACTGTTTCTATTATGATTCTGGTTGTCAAAGTCGTCTTTAACGTTCCTGTGCCTTTCAATTTGTTGCTCACACGAGGTGCCAAAGATTACTTGTATTCTAGAGAATTTCATCTTTTTACCCATTGTCAGTAGAGAGGCTAGATTTCTACCTTAAACTCGGATTATTCTCAGATTTTTTTGTTGGTCATGGACTGATTCGAATTCTTTTCTGTGCCTGTAATATCGTTTTTACATTCGTTGTGATCGAACTATAGTCGATTCATTGTGAAGCGGATATCTGTTGAACCATCGAAACGCCTGTTGATAAAAGGTTCTCTTCAGTTCTAATTATACCTTCTAAGGGATCAGAATTGTCCTTAATATGGATATTCAGAGTAATGGGCCATCCACAGTGTAATAACGTTTTCTTGAATTATTGGTTTTGTCCAGAAATTTGGACGTAGGTGGTGTAGCGGCGAATTTCGCAGCATGGTCATGTATTCAAACCCTGCTTCGATATCCGCCCAGCCAAACCAAGCCTCCTATCCTTTTGGGGTATGTTGATTGGCACTAGACTCGTCTGGGAGGATAAATGCTCTGAATTCTATATCGGCTGCCACCGTTAGTCATTGTATAGGCCACATACGCATTCAATACTCCCCTACGATTCTGAGTGGAAGTCAGATGCCTCTGGACATTGATCAGTCTCAAACGAGACTGATCAATGTCCAGAGGCTTTATCCTTTAGACTTACTTTATAATCCGCCACATGCCGACCGAATTATGCAAAATGCTGACTCAACAAANAACAAATTGCAAAAAGGCAATTCGAGATTTTACAAACATTTATTATATACAACGGTAAACAAACAAGTTCTGAGTAGAAAAAGATACCAATAAAATCAAGCGTCGTATCTGAACTGCTCTGCACCCCTGGCTTTTTCAAAACTCTCATGATCAATGAAAAAGGTAGGGAAGTGTATGAAAGGGTTGGTAGGGAGAGACAGAAGAGAACCATCTGCTATGAAAGAATCGAAAACATGGCGCGACTGGAGTTCCATCATTGTTGCTGCTCAACTTTTTGGTCAGAACCCATTTGAATCCAAGCCTCCTCAGCTCTACTTTTCCTTATAGACGATATTTTAATGTTATTTGTGATTTCTCAGGTCTGTTGATGTCACAGCTTGAAGCAGCAAGCATTTTGAAATTCAGTTACCAGTTGGGAAACAGGCCCAGCGTCCATGTAGGAGGTGCGAAAAAGCTCAAAAGTCGAGATCATATCTGGTCCTCTGGTACCATTTACCTTCACAACCCTGTTATTCAAAAACTGGGCGAATTTCCTGGGACTCTGATGGGTGACCAACTTGGCGAGCCTGAGATGCGATATCCCAAAGCAGGTGGCCAGACCACACCGGTGACAAATCTCAAGGAATTCCAGCCCAAATTCGGAGAGGTGAGCATGCACAGAACCAATAGTGCCAATTTTACTTTCAAAGAATCCATCAAGAAAACAATAACAACGATATGATGTAGCCAGACAGCACATACATACATTACATACAGAAAGAGAACCTAGGGAATTAAGGCGATTTCATTTGCATTTGCAAAACACATTTTGGAAAGGAAAGTAACCATTTTGTCGTTAGTAAAGACCGCTTTTGTGAAGATTCTGTTGTATAATCATTGATATAACTGAATCAAGAATCTTCTGAACTTGATCCGTATCAGTGGCGCAGGTCTCGTGCACGAATATCGTCTTTTTCGGATTCTGATTTAACATTTCAAAACGATGTTTGATGTATTTCATCGAATCCTCGTACGTTTGCGGTCCTGAAATGAACAACTACAGGAGATAGCCTACAGTAACCTGATAAACGTTCTCTTCATAAGTGAATAAGTCGAAAATAGACAGAGTCCTAGGACTGATGGTCGTCACTTTTCCTTCGAGAGTGAGGTGGGCAATTTTCAGGTGAGAGTAGTCGATCACAGTATTGAAAAAGAACCTAGTCCCTGGAAACGGCTTGCCCAGGCCTACCAAGCCTCCCTTTCCCTCGGGGTAGATTAATGGGTACCAGACTCGTCTGGGAGGATAAAAGCACTGACTTGTACATCGGCTGACCACCGCATGTCATTGTATAGGCCGCATACGCATTCAATACGCTATTACGATTCTAAAGGGAGTCGAATGCGGGGGCGCATCCCTCGGACGGGATTGATTACGTAAAAAGACTCTAATTTATTTTATGCCTTATGTGAAGTAATGTCTCAAATTCAATGAACATTCGCAAAGGGTTATTAGCCCATAATTCATTAGAGCGACTCACGATGCCGCCACTATAAACTCGCTACCATGAATCATATGAATTTTTCATTTGGAACCAACATGACTCCGAGACGGAGCGAAACACTGTTTCTTACGTCGATCCCTACGGATTACTTCAACATCGTTGTGGGTTCTGTGCCCCCAAGATTGAAAAATGGTTAGATAGTGTAGAAAAGTGCAAACCTGAGTATTCTGGGAACGCCGTCTTGATGGAGACGCGTTTAATTTTCTCCATAAACAGATCTTTTTTATTCATAAACAAAATAATTGACGTGTTGATAAACCATCGGCTATTGCAAATCGATTCGAAGAGACGTTGTGATTCAAGCATCCGATTCTGAAAAGGAAATAAATTGATAAGTACCAAAGTTTTGGCGGTGGATGTGATATAGGTAGAGGAACTCAATATAGTAACCGTGTGGGACAGGAGCGAATAAGTAGTTGGAGCCCTAATTTGTGAAAAAATTCCCTCTGTTCCTTTTTGGAGTCAAAAACTTGTAATTAATAGACAAGTGTCACGTCGTGGTGGAAATTTTGTCAGCTCTTCACCCGAGACTTTCCCATAGGGGCAAGGGAACCTGTAGTTATTAGGCAAATTGCGAACTGCGGTGCAAATTCCGTTCTATCACCCCAATTCCACCTTAGGGCTACATATTCTAGCCTCTTCCACCAGCTCAAATGGGCTAATCTCTGTTGTCTTTCTCAATCACCCAGTACCTCTTCGAAGCACTGCATTCCTCATTCAGTTACCTTCAGAGTAGAATGCATGGCGCAACTCTAAGGGCTGTGCTTGACGGCTTGAGCTCGAGTTGTTTTCAACCCCTCTAAGGGGGCAGAATGAAAGAAAAACAATTCGGTATTGAATTATCATATGCAGTTAACGGCGTCACACACCGAAGTATTGAACTTCCTCGTTTGCATGGCAACGCAAACGGCCATGGACGACTGTCAATAACTTTATGCAAATTGATTACCTTATAATTACCTGCAACGGCTTGAACTTTTACCTATTTATTTGTGGTCTGCCATTGCAGTTCTAATTGACGGCCTATGCTGTTCAAATTAGGAGTTATGAGTAAGGGGAAGATCCGTGCACTGCCATAACTTCCGCTATGGATATCGTTTTCTGTGCAATCGGGGTAATGTACATTACCAAAACCCGAAAAATCCCTTCAGTAACGCTTTCACTACGATCGATGGGAGCAAGTAGGAGTCTTTCGAATTAGCATTGTGAATGGATAGTCACATACTTTAGTAATACGGCTGCAATCGGTTAAGGCGATCAGTGACAGCTAAGAGTCAAGACTTCAGAATTCGTGAACAATTCAGGAAAAGAGCCAAAGTTTGGGGCAAACTAACCCATTAACACGGGGAATGGTGAGTGGGCCCTTCAAAGGTGAAAGCTTAGGAGAACATAATTTGCAAGAAAGTTGAGTTTGATAACGTGCAGCGTATTTCAACAACTAATGTAACCCCGTCTTTGTTGTGGAAAAGAGTGAGATTGAGCCCTTTTTTGAGTTATGGAGACAGAGGATCTGCTGGAAGAAATGTAAAAATTACAGAATTGTGGAAGGTTTTTCACTTTTAAGCCTGAGAATGGATGGAGTCGTTGAGAACACACATGTAAGTCATACATATGTACGGCCCGTATCGGGTTCAAACTGAGCAAGAGCATTGAGACTTCAGATTTCAACCGAACAACTTCCTTATGGGAAAGAGCTTGCTTAAATTGAAGTAGCCCAAAAAGCTCACCGTTGTCTCGTCTTCAAACAATACTTCATCATATTCACTGACAGCTGCTATGAAAATAATGGCGTTAACATCTTCAAAACAATGAATCCATTTTTTCCGTTCCGATCGTTGGCCTCCCACATCAAACACTCTGAAATTCAACTCCCTGACAGTGGGTTTTACATAAATCTGATTTTAGGAACTTCAGAGTCACATGCGGTAGGCACCATGCTCTGGGACCCTAGATGGGAAAGTTATCACACATCAACTCTTACCTGAAATGTACTTTCTTAATCATAAATGACACTTCAACGATTCCAGTAGTTTTTATCCGGGTGAGCAATATATCTTGATCGGTAGGCTTATAATTCACATTTGATATACGATCGACGCTGTCGAGAAAGCTGAAAATTTAACTTTTTTCGATCAAAAAACATAAAAGGACAAAGCAGTACTGTTATTCAATTAAGAGTTATATATTGGCCATTGTTTGAGCCATATAAGTGAAAGGTAAGGACTACTGTTCACTGTTTTTCCGTTGTCCCTTCCCTCCATGGCCACCTTTCTATGGAGCTTGACGTACTAATGATAATAGAAGCTGCTTGAGCGTGTACCCAGCCTGTATACGAATTGACCACCACAGGTTACGCCCGATGCATTCGTTGCCCCATATGGATCTGGTGCCAGTAAAGGTGAGGCACTGAGTAAGCGAAAGCCTATCCGGGAAAAAAAGGTTTCAATCCGGAATTTAGTTGTGGCATCATCTGTGTGGTTGTGTAGCTGCCCCCACACTCGAGGAATTGACGATTGTCGGAAATATCAGAAATATCATTTGTTAAATGAAAAAATTCGATACTTACAATCGAGTACTTTCGTGTAGATGGCATTCAAGTCGTTTTTCCTCGTATACCTCTTGAACAGCTTTGTCGTTCCATAGTTTCTATAAAAAGTTGGGATTGCTACAGAGGATATCATATCACAGCATTTACTGCATAGATTACAAGTACTCCTTGCAGAGTACGTAGCTGCGAGTATTTTCGCTACCAAGTGATTTATCTATTTCTGTACAAAGGTGGAGGAGAAACTGAGGGAACATCGCTTCAGAAGCAATCATGTGACAGCTCGGATGTGCCTGAGTCACAATCGAGATGGTAGAGATTCGTTCGGCCGTCGACTAGACCCTGTGGGTTTCCTCAAAGCTTTGATAGAACAAGAGTACTCGGTACCGACAGTCCTATCATCCTGTGTATGACTTCTTAATAGCTGTGACTTTCATATCTGTGCTCTGGTACCTTTATTAGCCCTTTAAATCGAGCTTGATGCCAAATAAGTGCCAGACATGCCAATCTAATGCAGTTCAATCGGGTGATTACCCAGGAAAAATTGCAAGTAATAGTTTTTGAAGGATTTGCGAATCGTCTGGCTCTGTCAATTACCTTTTTGACGCCTTCGACTTTATTCCCCATTAAGGGAAGCAGATGTACCTAATCTTGTCCTAATTCCCCACATGAATCTGGAACCAAGTAATCGACTTCGCAAAGATGGAATGATGTTTGAATCATGAAAGATGCCGTCTGAGATTTGGTCTGCAGCCCATAGGTGAGATATCGATACTTTTTTCTAACCATCTAACACTTCTGGCCATAGCAGTTGGATTACCATCGGTAAGGAAGCTCATTTCTCGCATTCTTTTCAGTTGCAAGAATGTCAAGAGGACACACTGGGGACTCACACATTACTCTACCTTTCGCCCGCAGAGCCGCTTACTCGAAGGCACCTCGAAATTCGCAGAAAAAAGATTTCTGGTTTGTGTAGGAAAAACCACTTGCGAAAACTCAGCGCTCGACTTGAAATCTCCCAGGTCAGCAGAAAGGTAACATTGTCCCACTGCATTCGCAATTATAAGCTGCAAAGGCTAGTAAATTCGCAGTTTAAACGATACCCACAGTAGAGGTCTGCTCGAGGATTTCACCAAGCTGGAAATAACTTTATTTTGTAGCTAACATAACGAAGTTATTATAATGGTGTGCAAAGAAGCTGGTAAACCTTGGTTAACGTAATTGAACGGCTTATAAGAAGAAAGACCAGGAGGTAGAGCTAACAACGAACAAACCTTGATGGCTACGGCTAAGTCAGGAGTGAATGGCTCTGATTCTCGGCCTTGCTTGATGACGTCTTGAACGATCAACGCATCTGCCTTAAATTACCTGATTCAGCAGGAGCTATCGATTGGTCAAGCTGTCAAAAGCTTCCGTGGGGTTGCTGAGTCAAAAATGGCTTCTCCTTACCTCTCGATCAGGTGACGAATACTTTATATTATATTGTTGCATGGCTTTGATCAATTGCTGCATTGCTGTTACCGTATTATTGTAGACAACCCGTTTTTGTTGTGTCATTTCATCTTCGGTAAACCCGTTATTATGAAGAATTCGCATCTGCTTCAGTATCGTGCTCTTTCCGCATTCTCCAGCTCCTAAAATAGCTTGCTCTAAACTTGGAACAGGTTACGTCAGTTATGAGAAGCAGGTGGGTTTGTGGGTGTAGATTAGTTGGCAAAAAGTCACGTCAGTGTCAGGGTAAACAACCCAGATTGATTTCCGATGCTTGGGTAACGGAAGGTAGCGTAACATGGTCTTCACTACATTCGACGGTGGAGGAAAGACCCACATTGGCGGTACCCGGACTACCTAGACTAGGAAGTTCATCGTGAAAACATCGTTTCTATTCTTACCAAGCCCTTACCTGGGTTGGTTGATGTAGTCGGACACACGCTTCCTATGACCGCCGTCCTTACCCTATGCTTGCAATGGACAAGCCTCTACGCCTAGCTGAGATTTCCTGACCCCAGCCTATCCTTTCTGTGTACGCTGTACGCTGCCCTGTACGATAAGTCATCATTTGGGATGATCACATTTTCCCAAACATATCCAGTAATCGATCAGGAACTTCTTTGGGTCTATGTGGACTTACCTAACAGGAGCAGTTTCACGGTACGCTCATCAGCAGCAGCTCCCTGCTTGATTTGCTTATCGATTGCTTTGCTTTTATCTAAGCCACTCTTGTCCTCCTCACTCTGACACAATCCCATATGATGACGTCGACGTTGAAACAATCCTTTCAGATTTCAGATGAAGACAAACTGAAAACATCAATTAGACGGTATTTGTTGGTGACTTGATTCTATAGGCTCGATAATTGCCTAACAGGAAATTAGAAGATTCAAACAAATACTTCAATTATCGAGAAACACCAAGGCATCGACATCGGCAACAGTATCAAGCAAAAGGAATCCTTACGATGTAAAAGTCCTAAGTGGTCTCTGGCCCTCTCCTATGACTTGTTCGGTGACCAAGTATTTGGAGAGAGAGCTTAATGGGTGATGTGCCAGGATGATGAACAAGGAAGAAAATTGATGGATTTCCAATCCTGTCATATCAATAGGAATGCCACTCTCGTAAGTAGGAACCGATCCAAGTGCTTCACAGAATTTTTTTCAGAAAAATCAAAATACATTTGGAAAATAACAGGAGGAAGTCGAAGTGCATTGTTGAAGTTCGGAAGGGGTTTTCTTCAAGGGAGGGCGGATACAATCTTTTCATAAAATGAAGTCACTGAAAAGGCGAGCACGGAAAGTTTCAGAGAATTTATGCTATGTTTTAGAGGAAATGAAAGTGGCAAACGTAGTTTTTCTGGACAATTCCACATGACTTATATCACCAATGAAGTCAAACTACAAAATATATTACTTGTGCTTTTTTATTTATAACTTGCAGTTTAGTTACAATTTATGCCCTTTCAGTTGATGACCTTACAATTTATGCCCTTTCAGTTGATGACCTTCTCGTGATCACTTCTCACTTTACTTCGAAATGCAAAATGAAGTAATTCTTGGAGACCATAGACCATAGAACTATGTATAGGTCTCCGAGAATTGATCCATTTTGCAATGCGAGGCTTTGTAAGGGTTGATGCGCAGAACTTGAGAAAACATAACAAGACCTTTCCTTTCCTGGTCAAATTTTCACCATGCCAATTGAAAATGAGTTGAGGCTGGCTTACTCTAGTTGCTCCCTAAGTCAGATACCTTTCTAAAGAACCACATCTCAAGAGAACATTGGTCGTGATTATTATGGATATTCTTTTGCCGTGCAAGGTTTTGAGGTAGAGCAGTTCGGTAAATCAACGGCCTAACACCGAGGACACCAACACCACCTTTTTGTGAGGCCAAGGTTCCACTGTAGTAGTGTTCCGCTACTGACCGTCGCCTGTGGCAACAACGGATTTTGTCCGTTTGAGCGATAGAGCCTTGCCCCCTGAATAAGACTACCGTGTCGGAACTTTAGGTTTATGAACGTTGAGATCAGAATTTGTTAGTTCTTTTGTTCACCTGGAAAACTCGTACGGCAAAAGAATAAAACAATACAAACAACTCTGCCGAGGTTAGAGCAATAGAAAGACCGAAAGCTATTTGNATGTTGATTATGTGGCGAGTATTCACACACTCGGTCAGAGCCTTCCAAACTTTCCGCCTGCCAGAGCATCACGGTGGAACAGAGCAGGTGTGAAGAAGAGAATTACGTGATCCAGTCACACTTGGCTGAATTGCCACGGTTGAGATATAATGATAGGCTGAATTGAATGCTCGACACTACTTCCTGCTTACCCTAGATGCAGCTTCTGAGAAAAGCATATGTTATTCATGTTCAAATTGCAATTTTTGAACAGTCTCTTAGAGCCCGTTGCTTTCCTCATGCTAATAGATAAACGTACATGTGTGGGGACGCAAAAACCGACGACAAGCTCGCTACCCTCACCTTCTTCAATGGGCATGTGGTTCGAAAATCAATCATTGTTCAATATAAACAAGGAACGAAGTTTATCCGGGAGCCAGCTGCACTCCAGACGATTTTTCAGCGGGCCATATAGCAAGGTGATCTCTTTCCTTGAAACGGTACTCTAGAAGAGAAGATATCTAAGGCAGAAGAGGCAGAAGGTAAAACTGAAGAATTTAACGATGTCAGGAAACCATCCCATTGAACAGCACTGACACCATAGTGGAGGATATGAAGGCGTTTTCAAAAGATCGTGGAATTCATTTTCCATCTTGGAAGAACTTCGGGTTATTCTTTGAGAGGAATGCTTCTTGAATGCTCTACAAAAAAGAGCTAGAACATACACACGGAACTAGGAAATCACAAATCATTAGTAGCAGGTTTTCAGTAAACAGAAGTCGTAGTAGCTCCAATGACTCCAAAATTCTCAGCTCCATGTCATAACGACTAATAAATAAAGGGTACGAGAGTCAAAGAAAAGATTTCCTCCCACGATTTTTCATATGCTCTGACTTAAGCGCTATATTACTGATTGTTTTCTTGGACTCTTCGTGAGATATAAGCTAAAAATAGAGCCCCATGTGTTCTACATGGGATCAAGATTGAGGGGTATTCGCGAGTGCTTATTGTTTATTTGTTTGTGGCAAAGTGGTCAGACAGAAAGCCTCAAATGGGTAGGACAGCCCGATCACGTCAAGCCTTTTGACCGCATAAGCAAAATCGGCACCATTAGTGAGCCAGCCATTAATATATGTCTATATAATTGGAGAGTTTCTGAAGAAGAGAAGAAAAAATACTGAAAATATTGGGTCGGAGCAGAGGATGAAGGATACAGTAGAGTAGAGTCTTCTAGGCGGTCCGGACAGTAGAAGAAAGATGGGCGGAAAATCCCAGAAATTATCGATTATTGAGATTCGAAGCAAACTTATTCAAGGATTCCTGAGTGTGAGATCGGTCGGAATTAGGTTGAGCTCATGAATAAACAGTAATATTATACGTAGTGGGTGTGAAACTAACTGAAATGGTCAAATTGGTTCAGGAAGACGATGACGGCAGCAAAGTTATGCGGAAATTGAAAGCAAAATGAATGTCTGACAATAAATAGAGTTTCGACATCAAACCAATCGCAAAGGCGATTCTTGAAGAGCCCAAGGGAAATCGGTTCGGAAAACCTAGTCCCTGATGCTTCTCGTAAGAAGTATCATTTGGTTTTTATTTGTCCCAAGCGCGATGTCTACCAGCAGCTTTCATCAAGAAATAGGGATCCAAAAATTACCCACGAAATATTCCCTTCCCCTTCCTACCCAACAAAACATTTTCAAGATTTGGACGATCGATCTCGTCCAGAACCTCAAACGGTTACAATTTTTTCGGAATCTTTTGGCCTTACTTAGTCACATTCTAGTAAGCCACACTTTTTGTTACCTCGTAGTCTCGTACTGTAGTCGATCACTGAACCGAGTCGACGTAAGATAGTATTTCGTGAAGTCTTTCTCACGGCTATTCAATATCTGTAGTCAGTACTAGTATAAATAGGTTTTTTCGTTACTAGGTCAACATCGCATGGGAACCCTACAAGAAAGAAGGGAGTGCAGGTTTGTAATAAGTCGGAGAACGACTTTTCTACTAAACAAGTAGAAAATGAACATTGAAATGGTTTGAGAGCTTAGAAAACCTCTGCTTTCTTGTTTTGCACGCTCTTGAGCACTTTTGCACAACAACACAGCTACGATGGGTACAGACTGGGTGAGGAGCTGAACGGATCGGAGGAGACTCAATCCATAGACAACGTGCGTATAAGGAACAGCAACAGCACCAGTCATCGATAGACCTTATCACCACAATAGGAATACTGATCATCTCTACCTAGAAGACGACTTACTTGTAAGAAAAAAGGGGGTAAGTTACACAAATTGGCATTTGTTAGGCATCTATGGATGACCGAATCCAATTTAATCGAGATAATGAAGTGAGCTGTCCCTGTACAGCCATTGTCTCAGGCTCCAATCCAAGTAAGCAGTCGGAAGTATGGAGTAGGAGCTACAGAATGGAAGGTTTTCTCAGATGGAATTCGACAGAGTAAATCACTTGCTATACAGCGACTTCTGCTGCCAGCTTTTCCTACACTAAGAAAGATGGAAATCGGGACTACCTGGCAGGTACCTAGCAGGGCGTACACGTGAGTTATGATGCTTGCAACTCTAATGCCATTGTCACACAGTAAGTCAGCAGAAATTGCGTAGAGGGGATTTCATGGAACCATCTCATTATATGGTCGTACTTTGCAGGAATCTTCTCAAGAACCGAATTACCAAAGCTTCCATCACTTTCTATGAAAGTACAATTGCTGCACGCAAAGTACTCACTAATGAGGCATATCCATAAACGAGGATCAGGGAATTCTTTCCCGAAAATACTTTCGGAAGTTACCTGATGTTATCGCCTATACAATGATTTGCAGTGGCCAGCCGATGCAAAAATCGGTGATCTCATCATCCCAGTCGAGTTCGGTACCTAACAGCTGTTCCCGGAGTGATGAAAGTTTAGTTGGTTCAAGCGATCCGAGATTTGGTGTTTAGCCCAGGTAGTCTTGGATAAAATAGTTGGGAAAGCTTGTCGAAGAGTTAGATGAATAGCGCTTCGGTTCAATGTCCCGTCTAGACGTCTAATATTTATTGTGGGAAAATCCCATCAACCCGAGTGCCACTCATCAGCAGCAGATTTCTTAGAACCAGTAAACTTACGAAGATATATGAGAGAGTGCAAGTGGACGGCTTATTAGATGGGAAGTACTGGTAACTGAAGTGGGCCAGGTGAGAAAAACCCTGATTTATAAAGAGGGAGAAAACCTACAAAAGTACTATTGGAGGTTCAAAGGCACATACGACCGTTTTGGGGTACTTATTGGGGTTGGACGAGAATATGGCATCGAAAGTTGCATGGAAAATGTTTAGGCGAACCCATATGTTTGTGTCATTGCGTACAGATGGTTACAGTAAGCTGCGATGTGTACATCCCGCTACGGATAGTGTAACTTCTACAGTCTCTACAACATCGTGAAAACTCTTCTACCTTGGGGTGTGTATATCGTTCAAGGCTATTTCGAGGTCCTTGTTAAATCCTATCCAGGTCCTTCTTCAACCCGACAGCCTTTGTACTATCTTTGGGGGAGCAGCCTTATCCTGGGAAGAAATCCCAAAAACCGCTTTAATCGTAAACTGAGCCTTCAAGATTCTGACACTATCTGTTGGAAAACGCACACGAGAGTATCCCACACTCAAGCCTATCTTATTTATGAATCCACTAATAATATGCCCGGTGTACTACAATAATCCTTTCTATTTCCCAGTCTAAGCATCGAATGTAATTCACAAAAGTTCATTTATGATGTGGGAATCAGGGCATTGCTTGGGAGAACACCTACGCAGGTACTTCAGGATATGAAGTTTGAAGGAAGAAAGCACAAAAAGTCAAGGATGATAAGTTAGCCCGAAAAGTGAAACATGCTTTGAAGTGTGCGTTGTGAAAGTGACATCTCCGACCGGGAATTCCACCCAATTTCAGGACGGGAATTGATGAGAGCCGTCAAGAACAGGAACAGATTAACAGCAAGGAGCATAGGCGTGTACGAGCGGAAGGTGGGGGTTGGGAGGGTAGCGATAAATGACAGACTCATTCATCCTATCACCACAAATACGTTATCCTTTCACTTCTTTCTCAGGTTCCCATGTCGTTTATCAAATTAGCAGTAGAGGGTATAGTTAGGTAAAGGGAATCTGTCAGCAGGGGTAAACCTATTTGTTTATGACCACAAATAGCAACCGAGTCCTCTAGATTTCCGGTCGCGGTAAGTCCACAGTTTATGGTAGACGCGTGGGACAGAACTATAGCCTCAACAATTAGTTAGTTGATCAAGCACCTGACTTTACAAGGAAGAGAATGCATTTGTAACAACCAAGATTTCTATCGAGATACGAACTCTTGGCCGTTCGACCATAACACTTCACTACCTTTGCTAGTCCTGCTCCCCATTAGGTCCTAGAGCTCTTGTTCCTTCCTCCTTCTCTGCTTTGTTTTCGGCTAGATGGCCTTTGCCATGCAGAGTAAACGAGTAAACAAAACATCAACGGTTCCACAATCCTAATCGGGGATTAACTTTCACATTCCTATTTTCAGATGGCTGGCATGAGTTCTGCAAGGCGTCTTGGACACCCTCCTTCCCTCCTCAAAAACCCTAGCTCTTTGGGGTAGGAGAAAACTGGAAGTAGAGACAAAAGCAGCAACAAGGCCGCCGGAAGGTGTGGTAGAATTAGTTTTGGGCCTGTCCAGATCGTATTGACGGTTACGCCCGAGTTACAACCCTTTGGAAAATGGTAAATGGCGCTCCTGACCAAACACTTTACAGAAAACCTGCACAGAACAGGCAACTTTTCATCCTTTTGGGTAACACAGATAGGATTCAAAGAAATGAACTTAAGACATCATGGCAAAGCTGTTTGAGAAGTAACTGGTCGACAGATACACGGAAACAGTAGTAGGGAAGCAGCGCTGCACTGGTCTGGACCAAACTGCTGTGAAGAGGTTGCTGAAGTTCCAAGAGCGGCACTCATGAGAGATAACACGTGAAGAGCCAAGTTGGCCTCGCTTTTCTACTCGAAATTCTTCAATGGTCCCACTCCTCAAACTGACCCGTAGTCGACAATGGGGATTTGGCCTATCTCATGAAGTGAGCGAGGAGCGGACAATCAAAAGAGTCAGAGCCGAATCTCTCCATTCTCCAGCGCAGGTTCTGTCCTGACGACGTCGGCAGCACTATTGAACAAAGACTACTTATTGGTTTTGTTTGTCTGTAAACATCGCCAATTACAGCCTAAGAAGATATAAAGAGCAATGGAGAGCGCACGTAAACAGTCACGACGTAGTAGGAAACCAAGGAACAGGACTCTGGTAAAGGGCTCTTTGTTGCCTTACAAGGGCCATAAGCTATCACGTGATAAGCCAGATATAAGCCACGACCCTGATCGCGTGGAAACTGTAGCTGTAGTACAGGAGATTGACAGGAAATGAAAAAAGGGGAAATCCACGAATGAACGATAATCCTCCACTCAAACGGGGATCAGAAACAATCATTTCTTGATAGAGATCCTATAAATTAACTTAAAAACTGATTACCTTAATAGTGAACTTATGTTGTCAAAGTGCTGTACTGATGGCGAAGTAAGGGAAGGGGAGGGGAACAGAAGGGCTACCAACTTGGGACTCCCTTGAAAGTTGAAAGGTCTCACACTAAATACAGCCTCCTTAAGGGGGTCTTTAGGAAAGCACCCCTTTAGTGTATGGGTACCTCGGAAGTTTTCACGGCTTACAATCGGAAATCCCTTTTTTTCAAAGAGTAACTACTTTTGTCCTCATAACTGGATTGTGTGAAGAATTGCAGGTGTTGATAAAGGCAGTAAAGGCAAGTAATCGTAGTGAGTGTCGTTCACAAAAAAATGTAGCCAGCCACTCAGTGACGTAGGTATATCAAGATTGAAAGTAGCCACTATATATAGCCGCCTCCGTTATGACTTCGGTAATGAATAGTCCCCGTGACATTTTGATTAGTCCTTGTGGTAAACATTAAGAGTTATGAACTATTGGTTTAGCCGTTTTTCTCCGGAGAGACTCTCGAAATCACCCAAATGCCAGTAATACTGAATAGCAGATACCTAGCAAAATGAAGAAGATATCTAAAAATTCAGCATGGGCGTGGCTTTAGGTGAATGCCCTTCTCGATTAACGTCAAAAGGGGCTAATCAGTGAGGGAACATTTTTTCAAAAATGGAATCAGTACGTACGTAGGGGAGAGTCCCCCTAATTAATATCCTTTTATGCATTGCTCTGCCGGAGAGAATACCGGGGAATTCTTTTGAGCACCTCGAGATGTAGGGAGGCCTCAAAGATCACCGAGTGCCCTGATATCGGCTTGAGGCTCTCAGTGAGGTTCCGAGAGGTCAAACGGTGTAAAATCTGGAAATGGAATGATGGCAGCAAAGAGATTGGGTGGCTGAACGAACTGCTGAGGACATTCATGGTATCTCGTCAGCTGAGCTCCGACAGTGAGAAAGTGGCACAGGGGCACGTAGACGAGTGCACGAGCGGATGATCCAAATTGCTCCATACTCTTTGGAATTTAGTAAAGGCTCGAATTAGATGGACTACGGCGAGAAGTTGCTATTGGAAATTCTGAATCCATAGTTCGTGGGTTGGAGTTGCGACTGAACCCCAACCAGATCACGCAAGCTCTCTATCCCCCAGTGTCGGATAATAGTATCAGACTAGGGGAAGGCTAAACACGGTCTTCCACAAAGGTTAGCCATCACAAGGCATTCATTGTATAGGCCACATACCCATTCAAAAGACATTACAATCCCTTTAAAAAGTTGCACACGAGGCGCATCCCACGTACGGGATTGTCAAATTAAACTAGAGATTAATCTTTCTAGATTTTATCCTTGAGTGAGCAACACTTATTCAAGGAATATGGCCTATATGAGGTATCCTTCTCAAGCAACGTAGGCACTATGATGGGAAACGAGGACTCGTCATTCTGATTATGTCTTTCACGGTAATACTAGCAACAGAAAAACACTGGTGAAGAAAACTAGTCCATATAGCGTGCACATTGAGCACAAATATGAGGAAGTGACGAACTGTCCCTCTTGATTAAAGTTCTTTCCAGGCGATCCAAACAGGGTTAGAGGGAATGGAAGGGAATGGAATGGAGAAAAGGAAAGATAGACGAGGTCTCCTTGAACATCTGGTGCTTGCGTTCATGGTGGAGTTTCTCACATTCTCTGACTTCGATTTAAAGGAAAAACCATAAATGTCAACTACTATAGACGGCAACTGGGGTCAAAAAAAGTGCCGAAGAATGAGGGCATTCAATCTGTGGTAACAAAGTAATAGTACACCTACTCCGAAGCTAAAGTTATTGGGCAATGCAATAACAGAATAATAGGCCACTGGTGAAGTTACCCATCGATTCGACTGCCATATAGGGGGCATTGATCCAATAAGCTGTTCTACTTGTAAGTGGGTGGCACACCCTTCTACTAGTCGGAGGCCTTTGTCGAGGAGGTCGGTAAGAAAGACGAATTGTGGTTACTGAAGATAATTTCATTGTGAAGGTTACGATAGCGTACTCACTTTTCAACTTTGTTGAACGAGACCCTTTATCAACAATAATTTCTGGTTAAGAAAGAACTTGAGAGCATGAATTATTCCATGGAATCTAGGAGGGAATGATGGAGTCATTAGCCTTAATTAAACCCGTCCCAGGGTGGTGCGCCTACGCACACGACTTCCATTCAGAAACGTGGTGGCGTTTTGAATGTGTAGGTGACCCATACAATGACCAGCCGATGTACCACCCAGACAACTATATAACTGACGAAAGCTTGGGTGGCCTAGGCGGGTATCTGACGGCGATTCGGTCCCCGTACTAGATAATAACGAAAAAAAGAAAGTAGAAGAAATATTCGATGAAACGTAGGAGGCTGAACTACAGGAAGCTAAAAGAGAATAATCCTGCCCTTTCCTCCTCTCGTCATTTCGAATTTACCACCTTACGTTTTTTCTCTTTTCCACTCTCCCGTTCCTCCCGCTTCTTTCCTGTGCAAAAAACGACTGTGGAGCTTTTCATATTAGGTTTTTTTCGGATTACTGGAATGGGGCTTAAAGGTTTCCTAATGTCACTACAGAATTGTTTTTTCGATCTTATGGCAAAGATTTATAGAAACAATGAAATTAGGGCGCTCACTCATTTGCTATCGAGTAAAAATGCCGATAGAAAATATGGTAGTTAGGTACAAAGCAAATACTAAATCAAATATTAAGCTGGATACTATGAATATCTGAAGTTGGGTGAGGAATAAATTAAATCTCAAGAATAAACAAAATGGATGTAGAAAAAAAGGGCAAACCCAGATTTGTTCCTTCTAACAGCCGATTTGGTAGTGAACAAGAGGCTCTAAGTAAGCATGGAGCGAAATGGACCTCACTGACCTTAAGGCTAACAGAATCCGAATCAGGAAAGGGAGGATTAAGGCTGAGGAATTTCTCTTTTTGGCAGGATACGAGAGACTTAGGCTGCTGTGGCATAGAGTATCACCTTCTGCTGCTCCCTGAAAGTAAGGCGTGTCAGCGAAGAGGGAGGAGTCAGGCCGGTGCTGAACTTTAGTAGGGGAATCATGCCTTGGTGGTAGATTCAGTAATAGCGCAGTAGACCTCACTCTATACTAAGCAGCACAACAATAAGATGGTGTTGGGGAAGGCTCTCCGCCGAAAATCATGGAGCAGTCCAGACTTCGTCTGGAATTGTCTGGAAGCTCATATGAGGCTTGTACGTACGGATGCTTCCCACGCGTACATGCATAACATATCTGGCTACCTCTTCCTTACTTATTCTCAACTGTCCGTCAGTATTGAATGCGAACTTCTTTACGAATCCGGCCATTCCGCT
>UZAF01016987.1:0-32761 GCA_900617895.1 Haemonchus placei
GGGGGGGGGAAGTCGTAACTCCGGTTCCCATGCACCTACAGAGTTCAAATTCGGTAGGAGTACAAGCAGCTGGATAGTAACACTTATGGTGGATGGCAGGACAGGATTCCGCCTACAGGGGGCGGCGTTTAAGCGAAAATTCATAAATCCTGACACCGTGGACCTGCAGCGCTCAAGTTTCATCGGAGTGCAGGCGGCAGGAAAGCAACACTTATTTTGGGTAGCAGGGCCGGACTACATCCACATGGTGCAGGTTTGTGCGAAAAATTTTAGCCTGGACCTAGAGCGCCAATACTAAATAGAAATACAGGCGGCAGTATGGGAGCATCTATTTCGGGCGGCAGAACGTAACTCCGCTCACATGAGGCGAGGAGTGGACAAAAAATGTCAATTCAGACTTGAGGAGGAATTTCGAAACCAAGGTTGAATAATATGGAGATAAAGCGAGTTACTCAAACTCACAGGACCTAAGGAGGTTTGTTCATGGCGGGAAGGGGCGCGTACGAATTGCGTTGGGTGTTTGTCTTCGGCTGGGGATGAACAACTCCTGTTCTCATTTACCGAAGCCCCCAAATGTGAAAAACGTGCAGGCGGGGAGGCCATTCTAACACGAGAAGGAGGGGAGCCCGGTGTCACCCGGGCGAGCCAACTGGTTATTATAAAACCATTGAACCGCCAATACAAATATTCAACATCTAATTTTGACTCTTTGGCATATTTCATTCGACAATGAGGGTAAGTGCAATAGGGTTCGATTGGGGCTTCTAAATGATGAATAGATGGATGTTGTTTCACTTCTTGCAGTCAGATTACTACCGTTACCCAGCAATGTCTAAGATTAATGGAAGAGCATAGTCTCTCTTTGCTCCGATAACTTTTTGGCAAAACTTATCTTACCGCCGATAATCTTGTTTTTTCTTCTTAACAGTTGGGCTACGCACGCTAATGCGCGCATCACATGCTCACTACCGCTTACCTACGACTTGTTAAAGGACCAATATAACAGTATCGGTTCACTTGCCATTTGATAACTGTTTCCTCACCACGCTCACTTGACATTCGCACCCTTCTTGTGCCTATGTGAGGAAGGACGCACAAACGGGCATACAAACTGCCATACAAAATTACCGCTCTATATATAGAGACAGTCGGATGCCCCTACCTACGCCGGGCCCCCCTCCTTCTTGTAATAAAGTTGTGATAAACGGCAAACAACACACTCCTCTTTTGAAACGAATGATACTTTTCGGAACACCAAGTTTGAGAGAGGAACAATAGGGCATGCAAACGTTATTCCAAATGTGCCGATGCCTATGCCTTTGATTAGAATCTATCTGTCTCGATCTGTCGCTGTTGATGTTAAAAATAACGACCCATTGGAGACTCAAGTGGTACACTCAATGCAATGGTACTCACAAAAGTTGTCGAGTCATAATAATACCATTATCAAAAACGCAGCTCCTTTCCTCTATACATAATTAAATGAGAATCCGAGATTGTTAGCGGTCGGATAAGTTTTGCCATAAATGATATCAAAGCAGAGAGAAGCCGAGATCCTTCACTGAATCGCAAACTTCGCTGGATAGCGGTCGTAAGCAAGAAAAGAACCAAATATCATAATCGGTACCTACCAGTGCACTTACCCGTCTTGTCGAATGAAAGATACTATCACAGAATCAAAGCTAAACGTAAACAACAAAGGCGCTGGGATTCAACTGGTGATTGAGCTTGTTCTCTATGGCCTCCTCTATCGTCAGTGTTCCCATCCTGCCCCATCTACTCCTGTTGATTTTGCTCTCCAAGTCCACGCAAGTCTAAGGGACCGGGAGTTATGGATTTTCGTTCTGACATTTATTTCGCACAACCCCCCCCCACCAGTGGGCGGAGTCCGGTCCTACTACCCACCGTAAGTGTTCCCATCCTGCCGCCTATACTCTTGCCAAGTTTGAACGCCCTAGAGCCAAATTGACAATTTTGGCGCCAACCTCGCCCTCTCTGGCCCGACCTTGCCACCCATCACTAATGTTCCCACCCTGCCTTGGGTACTCCTACCGAATTCGAATTTTCTAGGTCCGCTGAGAATTTTCCGCTGAAACATTTTGTTCGCACAAACCCCGCCCCTGTGGACGGAGTCCGGTGCTGCCACACACCATATGTGTTCCCATCCTGCCATGGGTACTCCTATAAAATTTGAACTTTCGGGGTTCACAGGGACAGGAGTTATGAATTTCCGTACAAACAGATAGACAGACGCGAGCGCTTTATATAAAGTAAGGATTTCATGATTGTTCAGGCTGTTGTCAGGAAAAGTGTGGCTAATTAACAGTATTTTCACTAACACCCACCATTTTTCATGTGTTTATTTAGTTCTGCACATCCCAACGCTAGCATATTCGGAAAATAAGTCCAATCGGTGGCATACATATTTCAATGTTTCGTGGTTGTCCAGGTTGCTGTCAGGAAAAATGTGGCTAATTTACAGTATTTTCATTGACACCCAATTTTTATGCATTTTTGGCAGCTCTGCACTTTCCAACGCTACCACATTTGGAAACAGGAGTCGAGTCGATGGCGTATACAAATAGTTCATAGTTGTTTAGGCTTTTGTCAAGAAAAATGTGACTAATTAACAGTATTTTCATTGACACCCAATTTTTATGCATTTTAGCATCTCTTCACTTTCCAACGCTACCACATTTGGAAACAAGAGTCGAATCGATGGCGTATACTAATATTTCATAGTTTTTGAGGAAACCTGACCCCACTGGGCGGAGTCCACACCTGTCACCTACCATTAGTGTTCTCATCTTACCACCTACATCTCTGCCAAATTTGAGTACTCTACGCTCAGGAGCAAGGGAGTTACAGATTTACAGCGAACTACACTATTCTTGCAAGCCCCGCCCCTAGTGGGCGGAGCCTAGCTTAGATCACGTGTACCCAAGGAGTTTGGCTCATTTTCCACTTGTTCATCCCCAGTCCCCATTTGTTCCAACCTTTCTGAGCTGTTCCACGTGTTTCGACGCCCTAGATACAGCGATAGTGATAAGATAGTTGCAGTGAAACAGACATACAAACATACAAACATACAGAAAAACGGAAGTTTGTGGTTTATGTTTAGTAAGGATAATATATTTCCAGATAATAGAAACTTCATTGATAAAGACATTCGGTAATGGTACCATTCAAGGCTTTGGTTGCCTACCAGTTCAACCTTTAATGGGTCTTTATTCTCAAGATGAACAATAACAGATCAAGGATGAAAACTTATTTTCGAAACAGGTTGAGTAGGTGATCATTCGCGAACCTTCCACGACTTGATTTAGCGAGTATTTATTATTAAAATGGAAGTAATGCCAGTTGTTTATGATTGAAATACTTTTGTGCCGTACGAGGTTATTAGATGGAACAGTTTATTAGTCAACGGCCTAACGTTTCGACACGTTATCTCACCTGCCCAGTACTAAGCATTTTCTTGAACTACTACATGGCTCAGACCTCGGTATGAGTAATGTAGTCGAGTCATTCGACGTCGTTTCGCTTTATACTAATGTCCAAAACGAGCAAGCTCTACAAGCATTATCTGAAGTGCTAGATAAGCATGCTAATAGTATTAATACCTTTGGACTTAGTAAAATGCATATAATGACGTTGGTCAAGGAATGGTTAACTTGCAATACCTTCAAATGGGCTGGGAAGTACTTTTCTCAAGTACGTGGTCTTGCCATGGGACAACGGCTAGCACCGGTTCTTGCAGTGTGTTTTATGGGTAGAATTGAAAAACCGGTTCTAGCACGACATCCTTTAATGTTCTGCAGAATATCGATGACTGTTTCATCGTGACATCAACACAGTTCGAGATGGACGAGTGTTTTCGAGTCATGAAAGAGCAGTCACAGTACATTTAACTTACCCGAGAGGTACTACGTGACGGTTGGCTCCCTTACCTCAACACTCAAGTCAAGGTATCCAGTGGCGTTGCTAGTGTGAAGTGGTACCGTAAAGCTAGTTCTAAGAATATCTTACTTCACGCTACATCAGCTCATCCACAAGCCGTTAAACGTGCAGTCGTCAGCAACATGTTGAGAACAGCAACAAGTGTCTGCACGGGTGAGGCTGAACGTCACGAATCACGACGTTTAGCTTGTGAGATAGCTGCTGTAACGGTTATACGGTACCACAGGGCTCTAAAAAAAGTGTGCTACGCCTCAAAACAAGTTACCACTAAGCCTTCCCTTCATCTCCGATAAAGTTAGCAGTGCTATACAGCGGAGCATTTTCAGAGCTGGGCTGCAAGATGTTGTACAATTAGTGAACATTCCTAATAATAACATCAAGCAACTATTAGTTCAGTCAATGTTTCAAATAATTGTGTACTTTATGAATTCGCGAGTGGTTCGAAGCTTCCAATCCATGTCCCAGTCAAAACACTAGTTTTACAATTAGTGAATACTCCTAATAACAATATCAAGCAATTATGAGTTCGGAATAAGCTCTACGATAAGCAGTGCATAACAAAAGACTGCAACATATGTCCCTACGGAAAAACAGGTGATTGCGCACTGATGGGCGTAATCTACCAGATAGAATGCCGGACATGTGGGTCAACATATATCGGAGAAACGGGAAGACAACTAGCTACACGTATTAAAGAGCACTTAGCTAGGATGAGGCGAGGCAGCCTGATGACGGCGCTTGGTAGGCGCAAAATTGAGAAGCACAACGGCAACAGTTTTGAAATAAAGTGCACGATATTAGCGCAGGAGACGGAGATTTCAGCGAGAAAAGCATTTGGAGGCGTTCTGGATTTTCCAAAGAAGTCCTAAAATGAACGCCAGAGATGAGTGCCCATATATAACCAACGATCTTTTGCCATACATACCGCACTGCGACTTATGACTCAGTAGCAATATGNTACCGATCAAAATTTTAACCTTTCGATATTTACGGTATTTACGATGTAGCTTTGGCTGTTCAGTATGTTTCATTCGATGAAACGAGTGATAGGGAGCCATTAGCGGCACTACGCTAAGCGGATTAGAGCTTTGTTCATTTCTTACTGTCAGATTACGACCGCTACCCAGCAAGGTTTGAGAGTCAATGAAGAATTCTCTTTGCTTGATATCATTTGCGACAAAACTTGATCGACCGCCAGTAATCTGGAGTTCCCAACTAATGATATCTCCGTAAAGGAAAGGGTCCGTTGATAAAGAACACTCAGAACATCTCCACAGCATCATCTTTGATTGTCTAACAGTTGGATTTTTGATGGATATTTATTTCTAAGAAAGAGAGCAAAAGTTCGAGATTTCCAATCATAGGCGTAAGCACCGAATTTAACTGAGTTCTATTTGCACTGCCCTGTTAGTCCTGTATCAAATTTCGTGTGCAAGAAACTGTCATTTGTTTCAAAGAAGGAGTGGAGAATTAGACTTACTACAACATTATCAAAGAAGGAGGGAAGCTTTCGATTTCTGTTGTGCCAGCGAAGGATTTCGAGCTCTGTTTCCGTTTCATACTCCCACTCAGCTAAACAGCGGGAAAAAACCCAAATTCGGCTCAACAGCGGAGAGAACTTAAAACTATAAACTTCGAACACGGAAAAAAATTTTTTCAGTTCAGCGTTTCTCGGGATAGGGTTTTTGACACAAGAAGGAGGAGAACTCGGCATTAGCCGGGCGATCCGATATCTGTACATTTACCAAACTTTTACTGCCATTCATTTTGCTTTTTTTTTAAGCTACTTCCACTTCTGCATTGCAGAATGTTGTGCTATCAGTGCCGAATCATTCCAATTGCACTGAAATTTAACGGAGATACGCTTCCTGAGCCCATCTGTCTTTTTTCCCTGAATAATCCTTTTTGATACTATACGATGTTCTATTCGAACACAGCTAGATGGTTTCCAGAAAAAATTGCTCTCAATTTGGAGTTAATACTGAGGGTGCAGAGCTTCCAAGTAAAAAGGTGAATTCGAAGAGTTATTTACACATAGCAAATTTCTCACAGGAAGGGAGAGCGCCCGGCGTAGCCGGGCGAATCCATAAGAAGGAGGAGAGCCTGGCGTTAGCCGGGCGATCCGACTGGTTTCATTCATAAACAACTATGCCGAGGTTAAAGCAAGAGAGAAGCTGGAAACAAGTAATGTCAGTTTTTGGTCGGATATGAACCTTTTCCGTACCAGAAGGGTAAAGCGTTATGCATTAAATTCATGAGTGAAAAAGTTCACTGAGAGCGCAAAGTTTGTAGAACTGAATAGATTCTACAAGCTCCCCATGAAGTGGAGAGGTTTCTCAGAAAAGTATCCTGAAACATGCTTCTTTCGGAAGCGGTTGCCCTGGTTGATGTTGCCCATTCAATGATAACACTAATATGGAAATGAACCTGCTTCTTTCCATCTGTTATAATTCCACTATTTAAGAACACGCTGCCTTAAAATTCCCTCCAAAGGAAGGTTCTGAAAATTTGGTAATGAATATTCAAGATGCCTATACAAACCCTTTCTTGAAAAATCGATTTTCGATTCTCAGGACAAAAGCTGTTCACCGCGATGCCATTTTGTGAGCCTTCTATCAATCACACTTTGTTGCTGAGTAAGTGGTAAATCGTGTTCGCATCCAAGTATGTAGCTTTCTCTATGCCTCAGAAACTCCTCATTGGATGTTGTAGGGATATCTCGAAAGCTGGTTGAGGTTAATTTGTATTCAAGAAAGATTCTTAGAAGTTGAGATGTTCCGGAGAATCCAACGAGCATAGCAGTTTTAACACATCAGGTTTATGATACAGATTGCAGTGTGATAGAACGGATTTCCTGAAGTGGGTGCTCTTTTCTCACAGTGTGGAGTGGGAAGTTGCAGACGTGTACACTGTGCAGCGCCATCATCTTTCTATGTTCAGTGTCCGTTCATTGTTCACTGTACGTTCACAATTCATTCGAGAGCACCTTCATTTGTTCATGGGAACGTTGGCTATAACGAGGATGAAGACAATAGGGATACATAATCCAAAGGTGACCACATGCAAGGATTCCTTAAAAACAGCAATAGCAACCGTTTTGGATTGATGAGGCATTCACTACTCCAAATACTTGAAGCTTCCTAATGAGATACGTAAATCTTTTCCATTTTATAAGATGTTTGTAAGAAGTTCTCCAAGTAAGAGAGAGCTCTGGGCCACTTTCTCTTTTACTTGTGTGCTGAACTAAGAGTTATCAGTAGTCCACCACCACATCGCAGGTTATGTGTGGGCCTTTATCAATACTCTCAGCTCGCCTTCTATCTAGTCGACGTACCTCCCCTCCTACTTCCCCCCCCCCCCGCTTTCCTCCACCTCTACCCCGTTTAGAAGCACTTCCTCTTTGCTCTCTAGTATGCACCAGAAAGATGTTTAACTTCATATCGGTTCCGTTTCTTCTCCTAATTCTCTCCGTGTCATCTCTTCATCATCACGCAGACAGTGTCGATGATGTTCGCAAAATTATTGCCGGTGGGCCACCATACAATAGGAACGCATACCCGAATCAAGAGCACGGTGAGCGATTTGAGAATTCCTTGCAGTTATGGTTATAGTTTAATGGTCTTGTTATATTATAAATCAGGACCTGTGAAATATCGCGCAAGGGCTTGAAGAGGGGGGAGGCGTTGAGGTGACTACAATGTCAGAAAGGTTCTTTGTACGAAGATGGTTCTTTATTTAAATGCTGCGAACAGGACGAACACCGTTTTCGACATATGCTGCTATTCCATCACTTTAATACGTTCTAATTTGGTGGTCTATGTGTAAGTTGCTTTGTTGTTTATCGCTGGTAGGTAGTAGCCGCAGCTCCTAGTGACAATTCGCAATGCGACAATAGAATAAAGTTTTCCTGGCTAATTCTTGTATCATTTGCTCAGGTGATTCGGTAGCAAACCCTCACCCAACCCTGCAAAAATAAAGCTTTGGTATATGCTGATTCATGTCATTTATTGTGCAGGCTATTGAACATTTAAACACCTTGAACATTTGTCATAGGCAAGGCATACAGGTGCGCCATAAATATGGTAACAAAAGAATTGGGCTACAGAAACCGCAGTTTATATTGAGACGAGGTGAATTCATGATGTATCTTATCTACAAAACGAACACTCTGTCGCTTCATATAATCGTCTACTGTACTAATCATAGCCCGAAGCCGCTTTGTCTACTGATGAAAGGGGTCTGCAGAGTTTCTTGAGAAGCTCCAGCTCGGGCTTTTTTCAATGATTTCTTAGGAGCAGCAACAGTGGTGCATTTTAAAGTGCGGGCTTTCCGCTCCAGTATGGACTATATCCAGCGACCCATCACAGTTCTGTCCGAGAAATTCGTTGAAGGGTTTGAAGCTGGGCTAGAGTCGCATCATTTCCTCAGCACCAGTCTAGATCTTTTCCCATTCGTAAGCAAGTGCGCTGTAGTTTTCGAATGTATCCCTGAAAAAAGTGGAGGTGGTTTGGTGGTAAGTGGTGCACCATATCATACCCACGATCATGGGTTCAGAACCTCGACATTCGCCTAGACCAACCAAGCCTTCCATCCCCTTGCAGTTGGTTAAATGGTTCCAGACTCGTCTGAGAGGATAAAAGCGCTGAGTTGTACATCGGGTAGCCGCCGCAAGTCATCGTGTAGGCCACATACGCATGCAATTCGCCACTACAATTCTAAATGGAAGTCGAATGCGTGGGCGCATCACTTGGACGGGATTGATTAACGCCCCAACGGCTTTATCCTTTATCCTCTATCCCTGAGAAAATCTTTGGTCCTCAGCCGCATCCTTTCAGAAACACCTTTCTTGAAGAGGTTCGGATTGAATCTTGTCTTTGCTCGAAAGAAAACTTGGGGTATCGCTTTGATGGTAGATTGAGATTCTAGCTCAAACCATAATGAAAGAGGGAAAATTGCTATATGTGGCGATCTGACTATTCTCAGCTGCTTCAGCACCTGATAGTGTGAAATATGCCCATACTCTGGGATCTCACCATTTCTTCCACGCTGGACACCCTTTATTCAGAAAAAAAGTGTGCCGAAGCGCGTGCCGTAGCAAATAGTGCACGGCATTTGTTTCTTCTCTGCAAATTCTTTTCGGCAAGAAGCTTGTAGGGCTTTCGAATCTTATCTGGATACAACTGTATTTACTCTGGGTAGACTCTTCTCATCGGAGAAGAACATACAGACAAATCAGCAGTCATTTTTTCGTGTTTCTGCAGGTTCCACAGCGTACTCCCTCGAAAGCAATTGTATCCGGAAAAGAGGTCGTATTTGAGATAAGACAAGCGTTCTGAGTTTTGTCGTTGGTCTGCGCATTACTATTCAAAGGACTGTTGTGCAAGAAATGTTGAAACGAGGAGTGACCCTAGAAAGGGAATCACCGAATGCGCGCAGAGACGGAACTGCTGGTGGATGTTTGGGCTCCAACGGTTTTCCGAAATCCGGCGGATTGAGAGCACCAAAGTAAAATATGAGGGGTAAGGTATACCATTAGCATAAGGGAAGGTGCGAATTCGGAGAGACCCTTCAAACAAGGAAAGTTCGGACGTTGCCGTTCCCGAAAAGTTGTTACCATATTTATGGCGCAACCTGTAGTCTACACTCGAAGTTTCATGCTTAGATTTTGAGCAGACTCGCTCCAAATTCGCTTATTCCTCAGCTTACGCAAGAACTGTGATCCACTATGAAAGTCAAATGCGTATGGATCACAAAAAATGAACAAAAGTTAAAAAAAATCCTCTCCTTTCTCTCTATTCATTAATTTTGGAGGTGAGTTCACATAAAAGGCAAAGGCGTAACCTGCAAAAGTTCGAATGAAAAAACTTTTGTAATGAAATACTCATGTGATAAGGTTGGGATAACAGCTATGGGCTTACATCCCTAGCTGTTATACCAACCTTCCGTAGCTTTTGAAAGTCGTAGCCAGCCACTTTCAGGGAAACAAACCGTTTTCTCACAGGATTATAGAGCTAAGGTTGTGCTCGAGCGACATCTTGCTGTAGTCATGTGAGCACTAAATATCGGCAGATAAGCATCATTTATCCGGTTACTTGCCTCTTTCATCAGTGTAACATATGATCAGATAATATGAGATCCATAGTATGAAAAAGCACAGAAGGCGAGCATGAGTCCACTGCATGGTTTCCTTTGATGAGAAATCCTGAAGCTGTAACGTGCAACAGGTCTTCCAGGTATGCACGAAGCGTGTAGCGATCAAAGCTCGCCGTTACACTGTATCATAAGCAGTTGTATACCGCATGATAATCACTACATGATAAGCAAGTGTCTCCCATGAGATGGTAATGCATGGAAATTATTGTGTTCGAAGAAAAGAAGGTTGGATGACATGTGAATCTTGTCGTTCCCTTATAAGTACATCTCTGATGACGGCAACGATCAACAATAAAATTAAAATTTCAGCTTCATATACATATAATGTTGATGGAAAACGAATATAACTGAACGTGATGATCTTCTTGTGTAGGCTTTATTATTTAGCGCTCGGAACATAGCGAACAAGAAATTGGACATATGGCTGAGGAGATAATGAGCAAAATAGAGCTACTTAACAAAAGTATAAGCCGGCCCCAATTGCTATCAGAATAAGTCCTCTTTCGACTCGATTCTCAGTTTCGGTCCTCTCCTTTACCTCTTCCTAATTGCTTGACTATAATCTCTTCAAACTTTTTTCAGCGCTTCCAGCATGGCGGCATTGCTGGTGGCTAGCCCCGCCTGAAACCAATTTTCATCAAGCGATTAGGCCGTATGTAGCTAGAGCGAGGCACCCAAAAACTATTTTAACATAACTTCTGTTATTGTTCTCGAGTGCTTATTTTTATGCCCTTTATATACTTACTGGGGAACTATCATTGCTTTCTACCGCTTTTATTGTTTTGCATTGGAACTACCGCTTGATCAATTTCTGGAGAGACATCATTACTTGCACGAAAATCTCACTCGGGGAGGACATCCAAAGTCTAGTACGCCTTTTTTGATAATGTTGCTCAGTACTACAGCGTTTTTTCAGCAAGTCAAGTACGATTACTGATGAGTGAAATCGCCCGACGGATGGGACCTCGAACTAAGAATGTCGATCAGCCACGTGCGATCCATTCATTCCCCGGTCTTTACTCTTTTAGCCGCTATTGCAATTCGCACAAAATTGGCCTCGTAGCGTTGAATGAACGTTTTCTACTGAATGGAATACGAATTGGCTGCGCTCGTGTTTGTCCACTGAAGAATCCCTTCAGGGCTTGAATCCGGGAGTAAATGGCTCCACGGGTATGGTTTTTGCTGACGAAAGCCAACACCAAAAAGGATACTTCCGGCGTTTCAACTATTGTGAGGAAACGGACTGCCAGTCCTGGGACCACATGCTGCTGTTCACTATTAAGTAGAAACCGTCAAGAACAACTCGTGCCATTTTCTTCATTTGTCTGGCGATGCTGCTTAAATTTTTTTCATGCTGGAAATCTCGCTTAAAGTAGTAGATCGCATAGAGTAATCTGTTCCTCTGAGTGCTCCGCTTCGGTGCGCTGATTTTGGAATGAGCCATGTGAATTCTTTCTTCATCGTAGAACCACCTAAAAAGTCATTAGAATATAAAACAATTTTCACAGCAACGTTGGTAGCAGGAAATTACACCCCGCTCCAGAAACTGAGGGCCGGCCAGATCACTGGCGAACTCAGTCAGTTCGGCGCCATGGCTGCTGAATTCGCTTTTTTTTTTTCAAGAACATTCGATGAGTCGTAAAAACGGGAAGGCCACATACATAAGGACCTTTCTGTAGCATAAATCTACTAACGATATAACCTCAACTGTGATGAAACTTTATACAGTATATCTGAATTAGGAATTCTCTCCACATTCATGTCTCGGAAACGGTTCCTGGATATCCTGAGAATGATTTTCTGATTGAAAATGGTCAGAATCTGCGGACTTTGAGTAGGGGTCAGCAAGAATGCGCTTGATCATGAGATAGCGATTTGGGAGTATCGGAGAATTAGCCCTTATGTCAGGCGGTTGCTTTCAACGGATAATGCATGAGGCGATTGCTTAGCGCAGGGTCCTACATATGCTTCCTGGTATACATAGACTCAAGGCTTAACCAAGGACTGAAGGCTTATACATAGGGAAGATTCCTGTCTTCGTTAATGGATGCCAGGAGACATCTATACGACCATACACTAAGCGAACGCCTTACGCATCTTATACGTTACATATATCCCTCTTATGCATTACATACATATACGTCCTCCCTTCAGAAGTGTCGACTAGAAAAAAACAGCAGTACAATCTCTGAGGCTTCTTTTTTTTGAGTGCTAGTGGAGTGATCGATCTACCGGTCATATATCTCGCGCAGGTGTCGCTCAGCATCCTAACAATAGACAATAGGAAAATAAGCTTCGCAGATTTCGAATGACAAACAAACAGCAAAAATAACTGGACTTTCTCGTTTTAACTGCTACGTGTGTGATTAAATGGAACAAAATTTACATATTCATATGATGGCAACAAAACAACAAATCCTCGGAAAGTTCAAAATGCTATGTGCTGCTCAAATAAGAATTCATTCACTTCTCCTGTTGGAGTTATACGATTATAGTACTACCAACCACTCAATAATATCGCTATTAGACAAAACACTATGATAGAATAATTCCGATCCACCTCGAACGATTCTCCCTGTAAACTTCAAAACACTCCAAAACGAAACGATTTTGGATCATCGGAAGTAAATCCTTTCTTCGAATTTATAACTTTCTATATAATAATCAACTTGACCTAATTTTCACCGATCCATTCTGTGAGTTGACTTGAGTTCTCCTTGGAAATTCATCAAGTTCACAGAAGAAAGCACAGAAAGCCCAATCGCTCGTAGTCGCTGTGAAAGGAAAGGATTGAATTCTCAGGGGAATAATGAGGTATTCGCTGCGGAACCACTGTTGCTTGCCAAGGGAATTCGAGGAGAAGTATACTCCCTCTAACGCTAAGATATTATCAAAGCGGGTGAGAATGCCTCACTGAGACGATTTGAGACATTTTTTGTTTGTTTCATGGAAAGTTGGGGATGACAGAGTCTGGCGGTCTGCCTTAGTTTTTTTAAGCGTTCAAGTGCTACCAATGAGCAGTCATTCGAGATGAAATGCTCAAATGCCGGAAAATAAAAGTAAAAAATCTCTTAAGAGGTTTGCAGTTACTGAAACAATGGATGTTATGCTTTTTGTAATAATTGTCCTTCTAATGAAGTTTTTTCATGGATCTGCATGCTAATGAAACGATGGAAGGGCAATGGAGGCTAGGTAATGGTGCCACATAGAGAAAGGAGGGAAGTAGAGGGAGTAGGGGAACGAAAAAAGAAAATGCTAGCAACTGAAAGTTAATGCAGGACGAGGAGCGCCTTCCCTGCAATCGACAGTATGTCGTTGATAAATTGTGCCTTGATTCAGGGGCTAGACACATTTTCGGAGATTTTGTCAGGTTATTTCATCGGAATATCCATCACTCCGGTGAAAACTAACGGCAATAAACTGAGCCACCTGAGCTGTTCTGTTCATTCGCTCACATATAGAACGTGGGGTCGAAGATGCATTCGCTATGAGATAACTACTCAAGTGTTTGAGATGACGCTCCAGAATTGTGAACTTCTCATATTATTCAAATGAGGTGCTTTCTACTTTATGATATAGAGAGTGAAATAAAGGGTGCTTCTCCCAAAAAAGATAACGCTGAGCAGCTCCGCTACGAAAACAAGAAACTTTTTCGAGAACGATGAATGAAAATTCTTGGTTCTTGCAAATGACGTTCCAGGATGCTCGACCCATTTGGATCCCCTTCATGACTGTAGTGCCACATGACTGGGTTTAAGCAGACACATGTACCTAACGTAAGGGGCACAGCCACTTTGAATTCAGTGCTTTCACTTTTTGGAGTGGGACGAATAATAAGAATTTACCAACTGAACATTTTCGAGGACGGAAGACCTAACTGAAGTGAACAGGATTTGGTCCTAGAATGGATACCTGAAGCATAGGTTCAGCATTTGAAATGACCACAGAACTTACAACCAGGTCTTCTCCATTCTTTTCCCTAACGTTAGTCCTCCTTCGGAGTTCGTTCTCTCTTAGCTTACTGATGAGCATGGAATGAAAATATTGAAGAGTCTAGCTTCCGTCTAGGGTACGTGCGTAACGGATGCTGAAATACATCTTTGACTAGTCCATCCGTTCATATATTTTTGCAATTTGTTAGTCACTGGAATACTTCATTAGAATATTATCACTATTTTATATGTATTGAGTTCATATTTTATGAACTGCCGTTGTTTCGCCGCGTTCCAGAAGTTAGCGAGTAAAGGATAACAAGTTATGAACAAAATTCTGGCCTCGAACGGCGCTTGAATTCGTACTTTTGTTACCCGAACACCGCCCTTATCCTTTACACTCGACCCCGCTCGCTCTTGCACCCCCTAGGGGCATTGTTGCCTTATCTGCTTCACATGTACAACGTGGTGAGCCAGACAGCCAATATAAGCATTGTACGAAAATTCGAGGGTGACTTGCTATTTGGATTATCATAGGGTCATCTAGAAACGGCTTTTTATTCGAAGTTCTTGCTTTTTACCAATGGTTCTTCCTTTTGCGGTCTCATTGAGACTAACAATTATGGGGAGGATTATATGACGGCTGTCTTATGATCAATTACTCTTCATATCCTCCCATGGTCGTCGAACGTTGATGAACGTTTTTTCTTCCGTACTTCTTATCTCTCTGTATATATTATACCATGAACTCCCTTCGTTTTATCGCAGGATGGACCTTATCTAAATCCTTCTAGTTCCAGGGCAATCAAACCTTCAAGAGGGAGGAACGTAGGGAGAGATGACCAGCCAGGGAAGGGTCTAAACCAGAACTTTGAATAGAAACCCATGTATATTGATAGAGTTTCTATGCTATTTACAAATTTAAAAATCAAATTGCCAAATGGGTTTACCAATAAAGTCGTGAGTGCTCAAAGTTTGCATGTCTGAAGCATGGAGAGATAGGGCCAGTTGGGATGCGCAGTTGCCCGTCTGAACCGTAACGGTCGTCGTGGCGCAGTGGGAGTGTTTCCATCTTCAGGTGAAGATGTGAGTTTGTTTACTGTTGCCGCGCCACTTTCTACAAAATGTGCTTTCTTTCGAGTAAACGCGCTTATACTGTTTTGGTAACTAATTCAAGCTAGCACCTGTGCAAGTAAAATCTACACTGGGCATAAGGCCAATTCTACACTGCTCCTCTATTGCTTTATGCCTGACTAAGTTTATTTTATTAATTAAAGACATCTATTTGTTTATATATTTATATAGTCTATTTTACCTTTTAATTACAGATAGTTATTAATTACAGATATTTACTTGTTTATATATTTATTTAGTTTATTTTAACTATCCTGTTCTTGAGTAAGACTGTAGATAAGCAGTTGTGAATATGTGGTGCACCGATAGTTTAATGAACTTTTAACAACTGTAACATTTGGTCTAGCTTGTGGAGATAATGTAAAAGCGGCAACGTTATCTACCTAGTACTCATATGTTTGTGTACCAGTTCAACGTTGGGAAATACTCCACTGAAACTCTTCGATCCCCATGTTAGTGTGACTGTGATTACTGCTTCTCGCCGTTGTGTGACCAAAAGAGAAATCAAGTTTAGATGGTACTAAGTTGTTCCAGCGATAAGTATACAAAGTAATACTTGCTAGTGGTAGGTACCACACCCTCGAAAATGTCAATCCCTTTTATACATGCTTTTATTATTCGTATATGGCATTGGAATTGCAAGTGCTTGGGGGAATCCCTTTCAAACTCCAACAGGTATGTGGGTTGGGCTCTCACATACTTCCTGTGTGGCCGACCAATAAACGAGGAGAACAAAGTAAACATTATTAATGTGACGAAATCTTTTAGAAGTCCAAGGTGAACGGAAGCTACATTTTGTAAGACTTTGACGATAACAATAAACCTGCAATTTGCGATAGAAGCTGCGAAGGGTGTTCTGTGATTGATGAAAATAGTAACTTTAAGACTAATCTTACTAACCTGAAAATTAATACTATCCCAGAAGCTATGGCCAATTGCTGCAGTAGTGGTATTATTTGTTGTATCGCTTGTAGCAAATGTCGCATTCAATGTGTCGGTTGGCCCACAAGAAAATTTGTTGGAAGAATCAAAGAGTATCTGAAGGATAAAGATTAAAGATTTCGATGTTAATCGATCTCGACCGAGGGATACGCCTCCGACTTCCATTCAGAGACGTATGTAGTGGCGCAGCGGATGCATTATGTGGCCTATAAAATGGCTTGAAGTGACCAGCCAAGTCGCTGCTTTTCCTTCCCAGTTAGGTCTGGGACCAATTAACCATCCTGAATAGATAGATGGTTTGGATGGCCTAGGCGAATATCGATCTGGGATTCGAACACGTGACCATGCGTTTGAGATAGTGCGCCACTTGCACTACATCAGTCTCTTCAGAGGCGTGAGTTCGAATCCCACTCTTGTCAAAGAACATTCATACATTATAAATAAGGGTGGTTCGAGTATTTACTTGGATGAACATTTTGACAGGAATGCAATAACAAACTTGTTACTTGTTAATCAATTGGTAACCTCGAAAAAAAATGAAGACCAACAATTCTACATAATTCGGTGGCTCTGGATTAACGCCTTAATGACAGCTTTCCCTCCTGAAGATAACAACAGCATCAAAGTATATAGAAGTATATCAAACATAATAAAAACTCTCACTGAAAGGAAACCATCCATATCTCAATCTTTCTCAGGAGTGAATAAGGAATGGAATTAAGAAAGAAAGCGCGAAAAATAACAAAGTTAGGAAACCTTCGAAACTATCTCCTTTCTGCGATGGTTTAATAATACACGAGTTTTGAAAACAAACAAGAGGGAATTACACCAATTAACAGAAGAAATGTACGCAAGTTTATGAAGTTCCGTTATTCGACTTTATTTTTTACACACATTCCCCTATCATCAAATTTTTTATTGTTGTGCCTTTAGTGCAAATTTCAATTCGGTCACAAAATAAAATGGAGAAGTTATGATTCTAATTACTCACAAAGTGTTATAGATTTCGCCAACATAAACAGAACTGTTAATTTGAACGACATTATTAATGCAATTGAGGTCACTTTTACTATCCCTTATTTTCCATTTGCATGACATTTAACTACAATAAAATACTTGCAAACATGGTTAATAATATCTTAAACATAATTCTTTGCTCTATCTGTGTTTGTTATGACCAATGTTATACACCGTATGTGGATAGTTATGATGGGCATTGAGTGGTGGGTATTGGGCAATTCAGATTTGAAGGCATGGTTCACGATAAAAAGAGGTTACTGAGTTCTACCTTTAGAAATACTCAGCGCCACCCATGGGTGGTAGAAGGGACCCTTTCGCTCCCACAATCTCGGCGCTTAGGGCATAGTGGAAGCCCTGTTGCTGCCGTTATTGGCTTTAACGCCCTTGATCGATGTCACGTTAGACGAGTGTCGAGACAATTCAGATTGCAACTACTCGTTCTCTGACCCACACAATCAGCTGATCGCCGAGTGATGAGGCAATGTTTCTCTCCCATTCTTTTTTCCTCGCTTATTCTTTTTGCTGCAGCGATTCCTTATTCAATTTATACTCCTAGAAGCTGAAAAAGGTGAGCTACCTTTGCTGTTACTAGGATTTTTTGTTTACTTATGCTTATAAGTGAATGGATTTTTACTTACCATAGTCTGTTATTCGTACCTGGACTCACACGTACGCAGTGAGACACATTGTATGGCTCGTCCCTACGCCCCACTCCTCTGCATTTTTCTGGTCTCATTCTCGTCCAGCCCCCTTTTTAACGGTTTTTCGAAGCCTTTTTTCACTTTGGAAATACCGATTTACGCAGTTTCTTCACCATATCGCACTGTTTTCCACCTTACCTTCCATTTTTCATCATAATCTGGATTATCCAAAATCATCGTGAACTGTGCCTTTAATAAGTAGCAACAAGATCGAGCAAATTCAAGTTAGGAAGAGTGAGTTTAGGATCCAATTATATGTCAATAAGAGAACTGTTAGGCCGTTCGAAAATTAATAACCCTTTTCGAGCTTTTATAAAATAACTTTTGTTCTAATTAAACGAAGCTTAATCACTGATATAAACCCAGTTTTGTTTGGTTACCTTTCTTGCCATAATTTCATAACTCGTTCACTGCAGAGGTCCCTGTTTTTCGGATAACAAACTGGACCCCATGAGATTTGATGTCTTCATCTTTGGTGAACTTTTCCCCATTGAAGAATTCTTGCAGCGACCGAGATAAGTAGGATTCGGATGTTGAGGCAAAGGGAGCTCACGGCCATGGTGCTGTATAGCAGAAAAAGATCATGAGTACTATACATCTTCAAGGTAAGAGATGGATCATAATTTGAGTGAAATTCAAACCCATGTGCTGTTAATTCAAACCACAATGGATTATTCAAAAACTGAGCTTTCGTGAAACTGTAACTTATATGGAAATTCAAGTTGAACTTGTGTTATGCTTTCTATATACATCCAAGACGTCATGCTAGAAAATAAACTTATCAATTTTCTTGTGTTTACAGCTTTGATTGTTTTGAAGCCCAGAGATAGCTCGATGCTATCATGACCAAACAAGGAAGCTAGCGATAAATGAAAGAAGAACTCGCGGTTAGACGCTCTCGAGTCACAATATTACAATCTTTAGGAGGCACAACCACACGTTATGTCCAAAGTTCATCACCTTTGTTATCACTGTCTATCGAACAAACTCACTAGCTGATCGGAAGAAATTTCTCAAAATGCTATCATTCCAGACACACCGACGATTGTCTTCATCCAAATGTACATTGAAGGAATGTCCTCGTTCCGAGCACAAACTATGGTCAGTTCTTTTTTAATAAGCCTTGTTAATAAAATGAAAAATAGTTTTTCTATGTTTGATTACGGCATGCAAGGTCTACAATCAGACGCAAATATGTATGCTTAAACTCTTTGTATTCGCTAGTTCCACTTAGGAAGTTGATTGCTCGATGGAGTACATACATACATGGAATAATGGTTTGCAGATTGCACAATCGGATATGATGAAGAATTCTGACCACTCATTGAACCTCTTACAACGAGCTACAGTCATACTAGAATTATAAAGGGTGTGGTACATGGCATTATACTGAACTTGTAGGATAGCTTTGCTTCCACCGATCTCAACTCTTTTTTTTTTTTTTGGAAAAAAAGCTGTGCTCCACCAATTCGAAACACTGCCCGTTCGAAAACAAATGAATCATCGTTCTTGATTGCAGAATTTCTACAGGGGAAAGTCGCTTTGATGCTCTAATTTCAGTGATTAGAAACATAACCTACCTATTTTATGGGTTAATACATGATGCAGCAACAGTAATAAGGCACATAGATGAGCAATCTGCTCAGTCAGTCGCAACATGATTGGATCACCGTCACCTGCCGTCCCGTTGATCGTCAAGTTCCTTGAGCGGGCAGGCGCAAGTAACGTCTCACTCACATATTGCTCACACTGACCATTTTTATAATTAATAAGTTGTGTCAAGATTATTGTAAGACTCGCTCACGCAATTTCTCATAATGCTCAACCTTTGGTAAACTCGTACAGTTGTTCCTATTACATTTGCACCACTCTGAAAATGAGTTGATATAAGGAGAGCTTGTTTTTTAAACTTTATTCCTAACTTTTCTTCATCGATAACATACTACCCATCACACGCTTTTAGGACACAGTTCGCGATAACAATGGTTTCTGACTTCTCACACAGGATGAATTTGAGCCCCCGCGTATACCCTATCTGGCACTATTAGATCGGAAAACGGCCTAGTTAGGGAGTTCCCGTTTGTATCCTCGGATGAGTTTCACCGGCATTGTAGAGACCGTGCACCGATCACAAGGGAATCCGGAAGTTCAGACAACTTGTCATTATCCATAGCGACAATGAAGGACAGTTCTGTACAGTCCTGGCTTGATGTAGTCAGCTCTTTGCGCAGTTGCATTAACTGAAATCTCCTCCAAATACCCCTTCCACGTTATTTACGTCATATAAATCTCGTCCAACCTCTATTTTCCCTACTTTTGCAGAGCCATATTTTTCTCGGAATCGGCGAATCGTCTCGCTTTCTTCACTATCGATGAACTATTTCCAAACTGTACCTCCGCTACCTCGAATTATCGTGAACTGTGCCTTTAATGGTTCCATTTGCATACCTCTAACCAAGCGCTTTTCCATCTCCAAAAAGACTTTCAAAAATGCAGTATGAATAAAAAACAAAGGGAAGAATGCTTGAAAAACCATCTATCTAACTGTATGCATCGTATGCTTGGACCCCATCACAACACTGCAAAGCATAACACTTCTACTGCACTGCTCATGTTATGCTAGGTCTCGGTTGAGTACCTCCTACGAAGCACCAATACCAATTCGAACAACCTTACACATTTTGGTATTTAGGACTTGAAAAGTGTCTTTTTACCTCTTGAGGAAAGCTTCATACTCCCTCGATTCAGTTTAGTTCTATAATCAGCTTAGGAGCTTCAGGAAAGCGCACAGTGGTTTTCGCCATCAGTCTCATATCCCCTATTCGAACCATCAGGTGTCTTTGAAAATCAAACCAGCATTCGACTTCCATTCAAGATCGTAGTGACCTTCTGACGGACGAATCACTTCCAGTTAAAAAAAAAAACATGAAATTATAGATGTTTTTCGTTTTTCCTTTTATTGAAAACGTATGCGACCCATACAGTGAACAGCGGTGTCGGCCGGGATACCAATTAGTGCTTTTATCCTCTCAACGCTGATACCAATAAATTCGAGAGGGAACTAATACTGGTGATTTAGACGGAGCCTAAGCTTCAAAGGAGAGTCTCCATGGTGTGAGTGATTCGCTGCGTTGATCATGTCTATCATTACATTATAGGCTCGAACATTATATTAATATCTTGTTTCTCTAGCTTACCACAAGGGATTTGTTGGAAAGAAAAAAGTTATCTAGACTAGGCGATACGGAGTGAAGGTGTAAAATCCCTCTAGAAGAGGGAAAAGAAAAGTATGGCTGAGTGAACGGAATAGGAAGAGTAAAGCAAAGAGGATCTTTTCAGAATTCTCAGCGTAATAAAATTCATCGATAATGTATCTGACATTATTTAATTGATGTTTCTTGATGAGGGAATGATTTTAAAAAAATATTGATAGCATGCCATTTCTCAAGCTGGTGTCATCTAACGATTTGCCCTAACAGCGTAGCCAGAGTAGCTGAAACTTTAGAGTCTTTCAGGATTTTCAAGTGGACATTTACTTCCAAGAGAAATGGTTAGACCTACGACTGACTCACAATGGCACAAAACGAATCCTACTGAAGGTAAAAATTCATCCGTAGCTGGATTACAATCAGGCTTTTAATTGACGACAACATCGCTATTGTTTTCCCTACATTGACTGAGAATCACACAAATCTGTATGCAATACCGCTGACTCCTTCACTTTACCTACTGTTTTTTTTATCAAATCTCATTGTTTGCTTATTTGCTCGGTTTGTGTTCTATACACTATGCGTCTTCGTGGAATTCCTCCCGCTTCGAGAGAGTGGCAGAGCTAAGTAGTATGTTCTAACAACTTATTATGGCAACAACCACTCCTTTTCGGATGCATTCTCTACATTTTTCGCGGAATAAATCACCGCAAAACTCACAAGTTTATGATCTTCAGGACCCAGTCTTGTTCAAACTGATCTGGCATCCCGACATCTATTTCGCTAATGCTCGTACAGCCGCCTTTCACGATGTCACGCAGCCCAATTTCCTTGTGTGGATCTATCCCAACGGTACAGTCTGGTATGACTGTCGGTGAGGAAAACTGAGAATCTCTTCTATTTTTTTTGAAATTGCATAGAGTAATATTAAACAGTAACTGCAATTATAACATATTTTACTCAACGTCGATAATGACAACGCTCTTCTTGGTTAGTCACTGCATACTTACTTCAGTAGCCGCTATGAGCCCTAGTCTCTAGCGCCCTTTTATTTGTCGCAAGTGATGTGCTCTTGGAGGGAAGCTTGACTTCCGTAGACAGGTTTCGCGTTTGAATGAGTAAAGTTCAGTTACCAGGGAGTATATGGCGATGACAAAAAATCTATATCTTGAATAAACACGCAAGCAGTTCACGTGAAAAGTGACATAAACTAAATCATCCATCCTCTTTTCGATGCTCGTATCCGCATAGGACGAGAAAAGAGGAGTTTTTTTATAGTCAATCTCAGGATACGTCTGAGCTGATAGTTCAGGTTTCAGTACGGGAACACAAGAAGTCAAACCTTAGTTCATGAAATCCCCACTTTCTTCGGAGCAAATAACTTCATCATTTTTTCTCCGATTCTGATCTGGGTTCACCGTTATGCCGCTTTTCCGGTAGAGAATGGGGAACATTAATATTCGAAGGAAAGACCGTGGCCTAGGTTTGAAGATTTGGAGTGCTGTCAACGGTCAGATTCTTTACGGTCGGGTTCTGACCGTGAAATAAAATAAAATGAAATAAATAAATGAAATAAATGCAACAGGCGTAGATTTCTTACATATGAACTAATTCGTTTTACGTCAGCCTGCGGCTGGCGGACTATGAAAGCAGCTAGTTTGTGGGTTCGAAAGGACGAGGCTCCTACGAGAGCAGGAACGTTCACCAAATTTATTGTTACTGTAAAAAAAAAACCGACGGAGTAACTACTAAATATAATAAGTCAATAAAACTCGCAACTCTTCTTTTTCTCCCTAGCGTTAATCCCACGCCGTCGCAGGGTCCGCTGAATGAGATTCGCACTTTCCCTGTTCTACTTTTGAAGCAGCATTTCTAAGTTTTAACTTTTTGATAAAAACAATTAAGCAAACTGCCTCACAGGTGGTGTATACTTGGCTTAATCTGTAGCCAGAAGAAAATCTACGCAGTCAGAACAAAGTATTCGAGTTGCTTCTTATTTTCAGAATCTCACTAACAGTGCTTTGTATGCAGAACTTGGCACGTTATCCCTTGGACTCACAAAGCTGTGCTCTCCGTATTCTTAGTTGTAAGTTGCTATAGCGCTGTTGCCAAATTTTAGCGAACGAGAAGAGATATTTTCGAACCCGAACTCCAAAACTTCCTGAGGGGATTCAAACGTTTTTAAGGACATCTCAATCCATTCACAGTCACCCATACCGGGACCTCGGCCATACATACATACATATTATCTTTAAATCCATTTTTGTCTCACCTCAATGTTGATGTGGCAGATGGTCATATGGAAGAGCATATCACAGCATTATTAACCCGGAAGTCCTGCAGCCAGAAATAGGGCAGCCAAGAAGCGAACAACTTTTGGGGTAGATTGAGAAGAGCAGCTAGTCGTTATAGGTATTATAAGCTACACGTTTAGATATAGAAGAAAACTTTATTTCCAGATGCTTATGACACTGATCAAATCGTTATCCGATGGAACGGAGAACATCCGGTCGAAGTGAATTCTGAAATCCGTATGCCTGATATGCGACTACGAGCTATAGAACACATGATACGAAACGACACTTACGCAACAGGTCTCAGTAGATTCAGTGGTGATGTCGTCAACGTAACCATAATCCTGAGTGGTCGCTTTGTGCATTTTATACAAAGCATCCACCAGCGGCTAATGAGCGTATGTAAACTACCCTTAGAAGGCATTCAGAAGCGAATCCAGATTTGCTCTTCTTGAATAAATATGTCGCTTTCACAGATACGGTATAGCCAGAATCCATTCCTTTGGTTATTTCGTACTCTTTAATTTTTTACTTCACTGTATTTTCTGGACAGCGTACTGTTTCTTCGTTTCAGGAGTTTGGTCTTGCGCATTGGCGGAATTTCATGTTGATCGTGAAATTATGCACCATATTATCCAGGTAAGGAGCCGTGACAGGTAATGGCATTCCTCCACATTAAAACAAGTTAGGGAGATATAGAGGCACAATTGCAATTAATTCCTGCGCCTAGGATAATAATTGGCAGATTTACTATTATAGGAGTGAGGTGACAAGACCTTCGATGGATAAGACCCTCCTTTGATATTGCTTGCACAAGGAGCTGCGAATGGGTTAAAGGTTAACTCAACTTATACAACGATGCGAAGTCAGTCTCATGGGTGAAAACCGATAAATCCATCCAATACCTTTCTTAATCACAGTCTCGATGCCACAACACACTGTATCTCCCTGTCTATCTAATTGAAAGCTCTATGATTAGTACGTAGTAGGTTACTACATAGTACTCGGTCAACTACGAATATACCGACATTGATTGTCATCGACAGGTGAGCTGAGTCCCCAATTTTAGTCCAGCTTATCATATTATGTACCTTTTATATCCCGAATCCCATGCAGCGCAGCAGCAGACACATATAAACTGTCAACAATATTTAGCTCACATTTCAATGAATACTCGTTCTATTAATAAACTTCTTTAAGTCGTACCTTCCTACGGGTTTGATCGTCGTGATTTCATGGTTTTCGTTCTGGTTGGACGTGGAAGCTGTTCCAGGGAGGGTGAGATTAGTTTATTCGCTTGGTTTCACCGATAAGAACTCAGGAGAAACCTTTGTATTCCATGTCTGTATTTAGCAGTTACCTTTAGATTTTTCTGGCTGTGTATAGCATAACTTTCTCTTGTAGTCGTTTAAGATACTTCCAAGAGAATTTAGAGGCGGAGTTTTTAGGCCTGTAAAATCTTGGGGCGTAAATCAATCCCGTCAGTTGCGCTCACACATTCGATTTCCATTCAGAATCGTAGTGGTGTATTGAATGCTTATGTGACCTATACAACGACGTGCGGTGGCCAGCCGCTGTAAATACATGCCAGTGCTTTCATCCTCCCAGACGAGCAATTGCAAGAAAAGTTCCTATAACGGTACTATGTGCACCGAAGAGCCCTAATAAAGAAGCCTACCTTTCTGACGACGACCGAATATCTATTAACGAATCTAGCTCACCCGGACAGTTGTAGATATTGAAAGGGATGCCTTATTCTAAGCTGCTCCAGTTTAACGCAGTGTTTTGAGGTCTCACTTTCTATAACAACCTTGCTGACGTTGGCAACACAGAGCAGTGCAGCACGTATGGCATTGCCACAGGTAAATTTGGTTCGATCTAAAAGTAAAAGCGGAAGTAATGTTGTGAACCACTTCTTCTGCTCTAAGGCGGCAGAAGTAGTGTTCCGAGGGAAACATTCTATCATTCCTTCGTGTTCTCAAGCTTGAAACTCGTTGAAATTTTCTGGAAACACTTTCTACTAGCAGAGCAAAGCTATTAGTTAGCGATACTTTTCAGGCGTCTTATGTGAAGGCTATCGATGTATGGATGGGTGCTTGCATGGCCTTTGTGTTTTCTGCGATGATAGAATTCACGGTGAGTCTCCTGCCAAACATGACCAAAAACTTGCAGTTCTTTTACTGCCATCTTGGCGTATTTACCAATCACTTGCTGAGTATGCTCAGGGATGGCTAGCGAAGAATCATCAAGAAACTAAACGCCTTGTGCAAAATGATCTATTGCCGACAAGTGAAGTAGCCTATCGGCTGGTCAAAGCTCGGTATCGGTCCACTAAAGGCGTGGGGGGGGGGGGGGGGGGGGGGGGGGTTGGGGGTAGTGAAGACCGTCAAGATTAGACTGCATAATTCAAAGAAAATCATCAGCCGAGGTTTAGTGCAGGTCGGAAACAAATATATTTTGACTAGCTTCTTAATAACAAATTTCTATCAAGAAGAAAGGTGGCCAAGGAGGAGGGGTGACGCTAGTCTCTTTGACAGAGTATGAGGTAGGTGGAACAAGAGATGAACTTTGGGTAAGCATCTGATCCAGGTGGACAAAGACAGGAGAGCAAATGAGAATGAGCAGAGGAAGGAGCACAGAGAGTATAAGATGGGGTGGCTTATTTCTTCTTGGTACCGCACCTGCGAAGGAAAGAATGCGAGATATGTAGAGTATGTAGCACTGCTGGGCGAAGGTATCTATCTCACATGCACGGTCAGGGGTTCGATTCCCGGACCGACATCAGCCTTGGCCAACCAAGCCTTCCATCCCACCGGGGTCGGTTAATTGGTACCAGACTCGTCTTGGAGGATGAAAGCAGTGACTTGTACATCGGCCAGCCACCGCAAGTCATTGTATAGGCCGCACTCATTACGCCACTACGATTCTGAATGGAAGTCGAATGCGGGAGCGCATCCCTCATACGGGATTGATTAACGCCAAAAACTTTATCCTTTTTATCCTTATGTAGCACTGCTATGGTTACCATTCCCAAGCGGAACGAAGACGCGACGGATTTTTCCGATCATCGTGGGATCAGTAGATTGCGCAGATGAAGAAATCATGCTAGTTGCTACTCATGACAAAGACTGTGCTAGTTTCAATGTCAGAGCACTTTTATGTCTGAATTTTTTTATAAAGGGTGCCAAGTTCATAGCTTCGCAGGTAGTGAAAAGTACAAATATATGTGGTGAGAACATGATAGAGTACGTAGAGAGAAGAGACGTTTTACAACTCAGCTCCCTCGATCTGGAAGAGTTCGATAGCCTGTTGCGACCTGTGTTTCTTGCTCCGGGGGGTGTTTTGAAAATGAAACTTCGCAGGACACCTAATCCGCCTGCTCAAGGGAATGCACGATAGACCTGACACAGCTATGTATCTCAGGAATCAATAGAAATAGTAGAGGAGACGGTGGTAGCACAACAAGAATCAGTTCTAAACCGATTTCTTTTCCTACTTACTGTGCCTGTCTTCACATTGAATCTAGCGTATGAACTCCTGGAAATTTAAAGAATGCCAAATCCCTCGGCTTTGTGAATTACGCAGAGCCAATCCTGGGTTTCTTTGAGAAAGCATTCAAAGTGAACAAGATTTCCGATCTTCGGAAATGAGCTAGCAGCAGCTTACTGGCTTACAGAACAGTAGTGAGGCTTAGAATTTACGGCAACGAGTGCTGTTGTGTAAGCATAAAACATGAAAGTCCACTTCACCCTGCTAATGTTAGGAGGTTGAGGTGAGACATGGGTTGCACGTCACTGTAGCGAATTATTATAAAAACAAGTCGTGGTCATGCAAAAATCTCCTAGCGACTAAAGTTGTAGCGGCAGCGGAAGTATGGAGACTTTTAGAACCAGTCAGTCAATTATTTCAGACTAAATATTTTGTTGTTGTTTTGTTTTGCTATTTTGTAAATGAAGGAATTTTGTCACAATCTTTTACAATCTCAACAAGTGGTCACAAATATCAAATTCACACAGGAAAAGCCTGTGCAGGATCGGCTGCCCTTTTTGAATATCCAAGTCCAGTGACACGAGACATAGCAAGGACGAAATGGTAGCGCAAGCCAAGCTGTAAGAACATAATTGTTCACTCACAATCTGCACACCCTACGAAAACCAAACAGGCGGTAGTGAGCATTATATTCAGAGTCGCAAAGAGAGTTTCATCCGTTGAAACTCTCTTTGCGACTCTGAACATATTGCTTTTGAAGAGATGAACTGAAGAAGGAGTCTTTGACCGTAGCCCAGAGCATTGCCTTGCTGAGTGGATACTCGGGCTCAGGGTCAGCACGAAGGAAGTATTTCTCTACACCAACATCCCACGCAAGAACCCAACCCGACAAGGCGACTTTTTCTCTGCCTTTCATTTCCGAGCGATTGAGCAGACCGATACGAACAATCGTGCGTCGGTGTGGTCTTCAAGATGATTCAAGAGTTGACGAAATATCGCCAAATACCCTTCAAAGACTACCTGTTCGCAATCGACTCTATGACACCGTATGCGACACTCCTAGCTGTGTGGTATGCCCCCACGGCAGAGAGGGTGACTGCATGAAGATGGAAGTGGTCTACTCTGCATGCTGTCAAAGCAATGGATGTGACTACATAGGAGAAACAGGTCGCTCTTTGTACGTTCGGGTCAAGGAACATCTAAATGGGCTGGCTGGATCAAAAATGTATACCCTCTTAGGAGCTCATTGGGTTTTGTATCACGCAGGTTTATCATTTTACGTTTCCGTGTCCATATTGGCGCTTCAACCCGAGATCGCGGCGCGTAAGACACTGGAAGCGCTGCGGATCACGGCTAAAGACCCCAGAAGAACAGAAAAGATGAGTGTGTAGCCGTAACCCGTAAGCTCGCACCCTCCCTCACCTTTGTGATCTATGATCTACGGTGAGGTCAGAGCGCGGTATTTGTCATTTCTAAGTCAAGGTAGTGCGAGGTGGTCGTTCCGCCGTAGCGGGACTACAAGGTAAGCAGTGTTTGCCTCTTTGATAAGTGCCCTTGAGGGTTTGCTATTCTAGGTGGACCTTCTTGGGGTCTTGGGGTTCCTGTTAAGACGTGTGAGTGTGCAAATCGCATATGCTTTGGACCACGTTAGGCCCTGACGAAGGCGAAGCACGTCCGCATATGCTTTGGACCACTTTAGGCCCTGACGAAGGCGAATCCCGCCGAAAAATTGGTCAAAAAGTGACATAATCTTGGAAGGTTTGAGAGAAACACATTCTGACTCAGCAATAATAATATGCCAAGATTGCAAGAAAGTCGAACATGGACTATTCAAAAACAATATAGGCGAACTGATCATATCATTCTGTGGCATATGGCCCAACATAAGTCTTCAGCGAGTCGTCTATGAAAGAACCGTCCTTATTTTAAAAAAGGGATCCATATATTGGCTTGTCCAGGATGTATGACCACTTTATGAGTTTCAGGTTGTGAACTACTGCACTCGGCGGAAACCGAAGAAGGCTCACACCCCAACAAAAAGTCTCAGCGAACAAGTGCAAAGTTTGGTTACACAGTACAAGGAAAAGAAAACGGTGAGTCACTCAAATTACTCAGAGACTGATATCTCTCGAATATCAACTGATCACTAGTCTCACACCATCGACACCTCTCCTTATCAAATAGTAAATTAAGCGTTCTCGAATAATTTTCCGTACATTGGGCTATACTTCATTTTCGTTTCAATGACTTTTTTGAGTTCGTGTATTACACATAGTTGGAGTGAAATGAGAGATTGAAGAGATGCAGAACCATGGCAGGCGGTGTTAAAGTTTTCGTGCGGAATTTTAGTCAGCACTTGTACAAAGGAGAGCACACCTTTGAAGAAGTGGTGGTCAACATTTCCCCTAGCCGAATTTTGGTGTAATTGTGGCAGCACGAATAGTCACGAATGATACCGCTAACTGTAAGCGTGCCGGCCTGGCTTGTAGTCCTCAACAGACGAATAGCTCCTTTGAAGAAACGACGGTTGTTGTGTTCAGCTTGTGAGTCTCAGAGATTGAGGTACTTGACTGCCTATGAGGTCCTTCATAGTTTGATATGAGTCGCAATCAAGAGAGAGTAGAAATGGAAAGTCAACAGCCACCTATAACTTATCAAACCTACAGTTTCTGAGAAATTTCAAATGCGTTTTACTTTCCATTAGTCGGCATCAGTTTCAAGTATCCCTTGTTTTACCCAACAGCCTGCAAATTTTGTTGTCTGAAATGGGACCAAGTACTGGGGCTCAATAACAGCAGTTGAGAAAACATCAAATCAAAAAAAAGTTTTAATTAATAAAGCGGGGTTTCCGTAGTGTAAGGGATAAGAGCAGGATCGCATACTGAGGCGAAATAACAACACTTGTAAAAACATCCAGTCGAACCATGTATATCCTTGTCTATTTCCTCTAGGTTATGTTGAAAATTGGATTAAAAAGAGGAAGTGAAGGGGAAAGAGACATTGGATGAAGTATCATAAATAATTGAAGTATAAGGAATAACTCTTGAAAGCAGAATAGATACAATTGTTTCTCGCTCCTCTAACATGATGTAATCCTTGAGTGGAGACTGATTACATGGCCTTTTGCAACGACTAAGCTTCCACATCATGCTCTCGAAAACAGAAGCACAACTCCGGTTAGAGAGGTCAGCTCAAGTGGAATGGGCATGCAAAACAATTAATTCACGTCGTCTTATACGCGTTACTTCTGCGACACAAAGCAACATGACCTAGCGACACAACTTTCTGAATTAATGATCAAATGAATAATCTTTTTTCAAGTTTTCTCGGATTCCAGTACCAATATGACAACATGCCTTACGAAGTGAGTTTATGTGGAGAAAATGACAGCAACTCGCAAAACCTGCACAAGAAGCAAATACGCGAACTGAATCAACCCACTGTGTTAATGCGACGAAACTTTTTGCCGAGTATGAAGCGAAAGGCAATCGAAGAGCGGTAGGTTTTGCTTCCAGAAGAAATTTTTTATCGATAGTCACCGCGGAATATTACATGATAAAAGTTGAAGTTGAAATTATGAGAAACGAGTAGGGAACGATTGGGGAAAGCAATGAGAAAAAGATAATCATAGTGGTCCATGTACCCCTCGCAGGATATTACTCAAAATCCGCGCAATTCCTATAATCCATCGCTCACTTTTGGAAGGAGAAGAGTAGCTGTGAATTTTTTGTGATTGGTGTGAATTAAGTGAGTACATAAATTGCCTTTTTTTATTGAACAAGTATGCTTCAGAATAAGTCGAGTGGAAGAAAATCGTAAGTACGCACAGATGATCGATCGACGTAGCCGAGTTCTCTTTCCAATGGCATTCGTTTTGTTCAATTTAATCTACTGGCTTTACTACATTAACTTTACTGAAGATACGATAGGGTAAGTCACGATCAAAGCCGTGGATGTAATAACAGTTGAATTAAATGGCACTGACCTGAGCTAGAAAGGTGGAGGAGGAGCGGAGGCCGGAAGCTAGGATCAGGCGGCATTCAGAAGTTTGCCAAACCAATGATATTGTTTGCAGGAATTTTCGTTCTCAAAGTACATGAGGATGAGAAGTGGCTGAGCCCCGCTAGTCGACTACATCTTTTTTTCCAGGTCATCTGTTTTAACTTTGTAGAAAATTGGAAGGATCTGTTGCATTATTTCTGAATTTTATGTCCACAAACTTTCAGCATGCCATCTCACCATCTAGAATGTCACACAATTAATTTCTAATAGGACCTGATGTATGAGAAAATTCGCTCCAAGGATGATTCTACCCGATCGAGCACTTTAGTATGGAGAGGAAAAGATGTAGAACTCATGAGTTACTCTGTAAAATAATTAATCCTGTGACTAAAATGCAGCGAGAAAAGCGAATGGAATTTATCGAATGCTAACGTGCCTAATAGCGTTTGAAATCGGTTTTGAAAGCACAAAGCGGTCGGCGCAAGTCATAAAATTTTTGAGGATCCCGGACGTTTGAAGGATGAAGTGTCCGGTGTGGCAATCAATACAAATACGCACAAATGCATTGACCTTTATCTTCAAACTGAGATTTTCTTAACCAATTTCCTACCATCATTTTCTACCTTTCTAATTGAGTTCATTTACTAATATCTTTTGACGAGTGGGCTCCTGCACCGACCTATGTATTTTTCAATTTTGAGCTTGTAAATACCATTCAATGAAACTTAATGTTTGTGCCTTCTCTATTGTCCCAATAAAGATGTTATTGCCTTTTGAAGCACCACCCAATGTAACAATAAGTCAAGAGGGGAGAACATAACAAAAATAGCTCCTTTGTTTGGAGCATTTTTGATTTCGTAAAAAGACAGGCAATATCTTCCAACAGATTTCCGAAATAGGGAGCGCGAAAATGTTCGAAATTCGACAACCTAGGAACGTATCACAATTGTTAAACTGTATACACGGAATATTCTAAATCATCAAGAAACTTATGTTCCAAGCTCTGACGGGAAAACCAGCTTCGAAAAAGTTATGGTTTTTCGGGCAGCACTATAAAAAAATTTCAGAGAAGCCCATAAGTCATTTAAGGATTAATGACTGGCTGATTCCTGTCTAGGAAGGACAGGGAAAAAACTACTCTTGTCAATCCCACTTTGCATATAATCCACTTTTCTTGTTAAAAACTGCACCACTTTGTGGCATTAACCCTTCCAAACGTTATACAACATAACATGACCAAATTTTGTGGAGACTTCATTGTACGTGAGCGTGTTTTTAAATGAGTATCCCTACATATCGGAGGGCGGCATCTGCTAGTGAATTGCTCAGATTTTATTTGCCTACCTAACCAAGTTACACGGCTGCTATGCTGTTCGATCTCTTAGGACAAATAGTAATTAATGATGCAAATGTCACATTTGATTAGAACATTACTTTGTTTCCTCTTGCGGTACTTTGTTCTCCGTCGGCCCATCTACCTAGTGCTGGATTTTAGTGCGCAACTTCTGTGATCAATGCATGGCTTTGAGCGTAGTGGGAGAGAAACCGACTGGATGGCAAAAAACCTTATCCATTGACAAGTGGTCATGAGACGATACCAAACGGGCTGTCACCAGTGCGATGACAAATTTTCCAGTCCAGCTGTTCCTATCGCCTGTATCCTGTCCATATTAACCATTGGCCTTACCAGTAAATCGTATGCAGCCCTTGGGATATGTGCTTATGGAGAACTACAGGCTGATGTGAAACAGAACAGGGTTTTTGTCAAAGGGTGGCCCATTATCCTACTTTATATAATTCGCTGTTTGTCTGTCTGTCTCTCTGCCTGTCTGTCTGTCTGTGTGTCTGTCTGCCTGTCTGTCTGTCTGTCTGTCTGTCTGTCTGTATGGATGTATGGATGTATGGATGTATGGATGTATGAATGTATG
>UZAF01016987.1:33794-58192 GCA_900617895.1 Haemonchus placei
ATATATATATATATATATATATATATATATATATATATATTATATATATATTATATATAACCTATATTGTTATTATATATATTATATTATTTTAATATATATGTAATATATATGTATATATATATTACTTGGATTACTTGGATTACTTCGCGACCCGTATCAGCTGCAATTGCTCTTGCGCGTGTCCCAACTTCTCTTCCACGATTTTCTATATTGAGCCAGTCGTCCAGTGGACTGATACCTTAATTGAATTAGAATCGCAGATATTGTTTCTGTGAGCAAGAGAGTCTTGCCATCGTAGAGGAGGTCGACCACGAGGCCGTTTCTTCTCGCGTGCTACCCAGCACACACTTGTTGTACTCCAAAGACCGTCATCGCGCCTTATCAGGTGTCCAGCAAAGGTGTGCTTTGCTTTGTCGATGTGCAGAATAATATCGCGAACTTAAAACAACGAACGCATGTCTTCGTTGTGCAGCCTGTTGAGCCTTTGTTGATGCAAGGTTATCCCGACCACTCGGCGCTCGAGGGATATTTGCATCCTTGCGTAGCTCAGGGCTGGTAGCACCGTAAAGTTAAACAGAGTTGCTTGCAATTCGTCGTCCCTGGTATGTTCGATTACGTTTCTAATCGAATTATACGCAGCCCAGCCGGCTTTTTCCCTTCCCAACACATTTTTCATGTTAAGTAGTCGGCGAAGGTACACGTATTCATCGACATCCTCTAAGGGTTAAAGGGGCTTGTAGGTAAACAGGATTGCGATCTGAGTATTCGTTCCTCATGCATTTCGTTTTCTTCATGTTGATGTTCAAACCGGCCTTGATACCAGCTGTATGTAGGTCATTCAACATTTGAGAAGCTTGATCCGATGTTCTCGAAATGAGAACTATGTCGTCCGCAAATCTCAGGTGACTTAAATACCTTCCGTTGATTTTGATTCCTTTGGAATCCCATGCCCCCGCAGTGACGTATGGTGTATTCGAGGCATGCAGCGAAAAGATTTGGGGAGATAGGGTCTTCTTTACGGACTGCTTTTTCCACAGTCACCTCTAGGTCGCAGAAGAACGGCCGGAACACTGCTACACAGCCAGCCTGAGTAGCATTCCTTTAAGATTTTCGTATAACGGGGATCGATACCTTGTTCGTTAAGAGCCGACCATATCTTTTCTCGTTCTATTGAATCGGGTGCTTTCCGATAGTCGATGAGTGTTAGTATCAGCGGTTCGTGGTATTCTCTAGCAGCTTCAATAATTCAACAGCAAGTAATGATGTGGCCTAAAGTGCTGAACTTCCGCCGGAATCCTGCCTGTTCGACCGGTTGGGCTTTATCAAGTTTCCTCCTTATTCGAGCGAGGAGGCAACGTGTAAACACTTTGTATATCACCATCAGGAGCGTAATTGGTCGATAATTATTCAAGTCTTTTTTGTCTACTTTTTTGAACAGCAGAATTGTCTTGGATTTTCTCCATGCGTCTGGTGCTTTGCAGTCATTGACGTAGCGAGTGAAGCGTTGGGCTAAAGCACAGTGAATTTTATGTCTGTATGCTTGTAGGGCTTCCAAGGATAATCCGTCAGCTTCAGGGGCTCTTCCTTTCGGCATTGTTTCGATTGCGTGACGAACCTCTGATGTTAAAAATGATGGCACCATTTCTCCGATAGGTATCTGTTCAGTGGAGATGCCGTGGCCAGATTTAAAGAGAGTCGAATAGAAATTCGTCAAAATCGATTGACATTGATTGGGAGACCGGTGTGGCCTGTAATGCTGGCGCCCAAAGGTTCCTAGCGGCGTTCGAGAGCCTTTCCCTCCAGCAATGGGTCACATTTCCAACTAGAAAAGAGAAAATTATCGATCTCATTTTATCGAATGAGCATTGTATCGCTGATCCTTCCCCTAACGCGCCGCTATCGACATCAGACCACAATATCATCTCCTCTAGTCTTTCCACCATTCGATTGGATACCGAACTAGTTTCGTATAGAGACTTCAAATGTGCAAACAAGGAACAAATTAAGAAAGCTCTATCTGATTTTGACTGGATTGGATATTTTGATAACTATTCGGACATTGATGACGTATATAACAGATTTACTACCGTCTTGCTTGACATTATTGATCGTTACGTACCTCTTCGACAGTGCGTTAAACATTCATATGATAGATATCCCGTGCACATAAGAAATCTTTTTGAGCAACGTGAACGGCTATTTCATCAAATCCTTGAGCCATCGAAGAATGCCTTTTTTCTTGTGATTTCCAAGAAGCTGGATTCTCATGTAAAGCGTTACCTAGCTTTTAAAATGCGGAAATTAGCTAAAAAGGATAACATGAAAAAGCTTTATGGATATATCAGAAAGATCAACTCATCCTATAATGTGCATCAAACCTTGGAAGATTCCGAAGGGAATAGATATTCAACCAATTATACGAAAGCTGAAGCAATTGCAGACTATTTCGCTAGTGTTTATGCGATACCACATGATGGAAGTATTATTAGCGTACCTTCGGTCTCCTCCGAGTGTCCGGTGTTATCAAATATCTCGCCTAGCACTGTTTTGAAGTATCTTAGAAAACTCAAGCCATCCATGTCTCTCACATCGGATGGAATCCCTCAACTTTTTTTCAAGGAATATGCAAGGTACCTCTCTGTTCCCCTTGCGCACATTTTCAACATCTGCCTGATTCACAGCCAAATTCCGAGCATCTGGAAGAACTCTTTAGTCACTCCTATACCTAAGTCGTCAAATTGTAATCTCATAACCAACTTAAGGCCCATAAGCATCCTACCCACCCCATCAAAAATCTTTGAGAAAATAGTGAGAAAGGAATTGCTGGAATGGATTTCTAAGCTCCATCTCATCCCAGCTGAACAGCATGGCTTTCTATCCGGGTCATCTACTTGTACCCAGTTGATTAGTTGTACACATGCATGGATAGAAGCCATGAATAGCGGCAAGAGTGTTGACGTTGTTTACTTTGACTTGAGTAAAGCATTCGACAAAGTATGCCATTCTAAGTTGCTGGCTAAGCTCGACAGCATCGGAATTGGAGGAGCTACATGGGAGTTATTCAGATCTTACCTCCTAGGGCGTAAACTAAATGTTCGGGTTGGAAACTGCATTTCGACAACGAAAGAATGCTCCTCTGGGGTCCCCCAGGGGGGTGTTCTGTCGCCTCTCCTATTTCTCATCTATACCTATGACTTGCCTAGCTATCTTAAAATTGATAGCAGAATCACTGCTGCCGCATTCGCGGATGATATCAAAGTCGCAGTGACCTATTCGCAAGAGGAAAAGCATTAGGCTGAGGCAGTACTGAACAATTGTGTTGAAAGGATGTTTAGCTGGGCCCAATACTGGAGCTTAGAAATCAATTGTAGTAAGACGTACCTATTTTCTCTAGGGAAGGCACCGCTAGCTATTCAGTTTCCGAGTAAACTTCCTTTGAGGCACAGTGAGCTAGTAAAAGACTTAGGAATCAGACTCTCAAGGAATCTGAGCTGGAGTATCCATGTGGATGAAGTCAGCAACAAAGCGCTCAGGTTGGTCCATTTCCTATTTAGGAATGTCTATGGCGACAATGTGGACATGTGGATTAGACTCTTTAAATCATATGTCCTTCCAATTCTGGAATATTGCAGTCCGGTATGGAGTCCATACCTTATCAAAGATATCCAAAAACTGGAAAAGGTCCAGAAGACCTTTACGAGAATCTTATTCTATAGAGCGTTTCCTGATAGGAACTATCCCTCCACTCTACCACCTTATAGGGACCGCCTCCGCAAACTGAATTTGAAGAGTCTACTCCACAGTAGAATTATTTCTGATCTAGTCTTTGCTTTTAAGATAATAAAGGGAGAGTTGCGAATCCGTCCTTCAGAATTCTGGATTTTTCGGCCTTCCAGTGGTCGTCGAGGTGGCTTCCAGGTTTTTGGTCACGCGATGGGGAAATTTCACAAACAGCTTCGTCACAATAGTTTCATTCTACGCACTACTCGATGGCTGCAGCGTCTACCTCCGTCCCTCTTATCGTGTCAAAATTCCTCTCAGTTCAAACTTGCACTGATAAAGCTGAACTTATTAGAAGTTCTGGGCGTGGACGACTTGTCATAGTTTATAGTCATGCTTTCCGTGTCTAGTTATATGTATCTAGTTTGTTCAAGCCTAACAGCTTCACTCTTGTAATCCCTTAAACTCAGATAAAACAATCCCCACGGAGTTAATGGTGTCCCTCAGAACGTTGGAACGAGGATATGACTACCCTAGCCTGGGAAATTGAAAGGATGCGTTGCGGTTTCTGTCAAGTCTGCCGGTTCCACGTGGGCGGTCGGCATACCCGTGTCTCGAAGTTCCGGTACACTCCCGTGACCCCTCAAGTGGCGAAAGGGCACCATGGCCGACTGGTGCTGGCTTAAACTGCAAGGCTAAATCCAAGGACTTCGGGCTTAGGGTTCCATTGCTTCGTGTGACTTCATTTTTTTTGGATAGACACGAGACAAGGTGAGACTCCCNGTTGTGGTTAGGAGCTATAATGCGCGATTGTGAAGCAAGAGTAGAGAGAATGTTCAAAAGGTAGTCGTAGTCCTCGTTTATGTCCTCTTTCATATCCGAAGGTACGTTCTCTATCAACGTCTTCAGCGTATTTGTATCGAGAACAGTCGCTCGAGGTTGTCTCGATTGGATTCTCGACAGGCGCACATGGCTTCGCTCGAAGTGCAGCCGTGCGCGTAGAAGTCGATTATCGCTTCCAGTATTGAATGATGGGATTACTCCGACATCTGTGATGGCTGCTACACAGGATGGATCTAGTTCGTGGCAGTATTGCCCATTCGGGGACACGTAATTCCATCTTTTCGTCGGCGCTTCAACGAACTGGCTGTTACCATGAAACGTGTGATGTATCTCGCAAAAGTTCGCCAGCCTCTGTCCAGCGGCGTTCCGTTGTACAGCACAGTTTGGTCCGATAAAGCGTTCCCCTGATCTTCTTTCACCAACTCGTACGTTAAAGTCACCAGATACCACTATGTAGCTGCTTTTCTGCGATCGAACGAGCTCGCCGAGATCGTCGTAAAAGTCCTCATGTTGATCGTCGGAACCATCACCGGTGGGAGCGTATACTTGAATGATAGAAACGCTGATGTCCTTGGCCAAAGTAGCGGTCAGGATACCGAATCGATGACTTTGAAATGTCACACTTGTAACTTTCTTTGCAAATTCGGGTGCCACTATAAAACCAACTCCTCCTGATGTTGTTCCTGTCTCATGAGCGCCGAGAAAAACCGCAGTTCCATCACTCCATGTACACGTCAAAGGCTCTTTCCGCTTCGTTTCACTCAGCCCAATCACATGATATGAAATTCGTTGTGATTCTTCAATCAAGGTTGAACGCTAAATGGCCGTACTGGCGCTCCTGCAGTTATAAGTGCATAAGATCAGGTGGCTCATTCTTGTCCTTTTCCTATGGTAGCCTACGGCCCTGAGATTTCTTCGCCTTTGACTGTGTGCTGATCCAGCGCTACCGGACTGGGCAGGGACAGTCTGCAGGGGACTAAGGCGAGTGGCAGAAGTGGTCGTAGCGTTTTTCGTCTCACAGGATAGCCTTGCTGGGACGTTCCTGTTGCTCAAGGAGCGCGCCGTCCCACCACGAGCTTGAGCACTTCGGGCGGGTTTTTTGGTCACGAGAGCCGGTCAGAGGGTTCGGCGAGCCTTTTCCTTGCGGGATCCCGGTCTCGCCTCAAGCCCGTACACCGCGACAAGGTAGAACCCATGTACGGGATATATATAATATACATCCCTCTTATTATATATACTATATATATGTATATCCCTCTTATTTACAGGGTGGGCCAAAATTATGATCACAGCGCGCGCTGACGCTCATACCAAATTTTCTTTTGAGTTCACAGCGATTCGTAAGTTTTCTTTCATTTCACAAGGAAGATTACATTACTCCCTTACTAATGGTGCTAAACTTGGTAGATTTTGAAAATAATGTAAGCGTCACTACCTCGTGAACCAATCGTCGCTTTGCATTTACAAGCACTTTTGGCACGGTGCATCTACAGACGACTTAGTGTAACAAGGCAGGTGGTACATTCAACCATGAGACGCTTTCAAGAGTTGAGAACAGTTGCAGATATGAGTGATAAACCTAACAGGCCTGCGGACATATCTATGGGGAGTGTTAAGGATGCAGGGCGAAGGTCTGCGTAGCAGCAGAATCATTCTGATCCCAAAATGGCTAAATGAATGGATATCTCAAAGTTTTCTGCGCGAAATCGTGAAGCATCATCTGCCCAACAAGGTCTTTTACCATTAGAAAGCGATTGCCTCAGTGAGCAGGTCAAAGAGAAGAGAAAGTTTGGCTCACAAAAGCTGCCTCGCCGCATCTGAAAAATTTGTCGTACGAATTCCTGTTTACCGACGAAAAGATAGTCAGTGAAAAAGGTGCTCAATAAGCAGAGCGACAAGATCCGCATAAAGCTGAAAGAAATGGAAGTGATACAGCGCTAGGCTTACTGACTTTCTGCAATGGCTTTGCAAGCGTCAGCGCCGAGGCAAAAACAAAGATCATTTTGGTAAATTAAGGAGGAAAAGTCGATTTGGAGGCCTGTTCGAACTCTCCGCGCGCAATAGGACACTGGCGATTTAAACCCTACATACAAAGTCAACGTGCAGCTTCTGACCGCAGTTCAGGAATTGTCTAGAAATTTCGTAAAATGACTTACACGACTTTATAACCTTCAATCAGTGTCCACTCCGGAGCCCGGACCTAAATCCAATGGATGTCTCAGGATGGTCAGCCTTCAGATGAAAGCATCTGTCAGCCCAAACAAGACGTGAAATAATCTCGAAGATGCCTTGCATAAAGCCGGAATCAACTTGATGACTTTGGCTGCGTGACACCGTCAATACCGCCCATCATCGTCTCTGGGGTTGGGTGGATGCAGAAAGCAACAGATCCCAGTTTCAGTGTACTATTTTGATAAAGGATTAGCTACAAATATTTTTCTAAAATCGATCTGCTCTATTAGCTTCCCATTCATTTTAGGGGATGTGATGTCTGTGTAATCATAATTTTGGCCCACCCTGTATGAAGCAATAGCATGGTGTGTCGGTTTGTCTGTACGTCGGTTTCTCTGTCTGTCCGTCCGCAAAACTTTGCGATTACGGTAAAGGTAATGATAAGGAAACCCCAGCTTTATTAAACATTTCCTTCTTACATGTTAAGCAGTAACTTGGAGAGTAGGTTAATCCACTGGCGACCGCGCTTGATAAGCGTGACTGACGTGTGGAGCTGAGCACGCTTTCCGCGCTCTTTGCCGTGGGCCACCGGCGGCCTACGCGGTCCCGGTAGCAACCCTATCTCTGATGTACCCAGTCTTCAATGTGAAGTTCCATTAAAATGTCATTAGGGTCTACAGGAAAAAGGGAACTGCTCAACTCTTTTCTGAACCCTCATGACTTGTGGGATCCAGACCCAACAAACACTTTGTCTAGCACGAAGATTTTGTCCTCAAATCTTCAAGGGACTGTTAAGAGGCAGGTAGCATTGTCGAGCTAAGCCTTGCAAAACCCTTAGTTTAAAGTGTTTTCGGCAAGCCTCCCTCTCCAAAAACAGTCTTCAAGTTTGAATGGAATTCTGAAGGAGAGCTGGAGAAGACGGTTGGTTGCACTGGTTGCTACAGGGAATATCCGAGAGAAAAGATAGTGCTTTATAAGTGATGCCAAAAAAGTCTAATCAAAGTGCACCAAGCGCCACGAAAGAATTATCTCGAGGGTTTTCCAAACTATTACGCGTAGTATAAGTGCTTGACCAGTTGGTGACGCTTGATTCCGCTCTTTTTAATTTTGTTCTTACATGAACTTTTGTTTTCTCTCATAACTACAGTTGGAAGGGAGTAGGGCTTGGACCACAACGCCTCAAAATTTCCTAAAAGACAGTGAGCTTAGCTGGTAATTGAAAGCGTCAAAAATGATAAAAAATGTATAATAAATAATGTAATCACTACTGTGGCCCTTGCGAAAGTAAGGAATGAGGTCCGGCGTAAGCCGGGCGATCTGACTGGTCCTATTTATAAAACAGTAACTTCAGATGTCGGTCGTCGGTTTGTCGGTTTGGGTGTTTGTCTGTCCGTCCGTCCGTAAGCCTTTCAATTACGATAAAGGTAGTGATATGAAAACTGTATTCTCTACGAAATCTATCCTACAATTCCATCTTACATATAAAGCAGTAGCTTGGTGGGTAGGTTAATGGTGTAGAGTATGTACTGCGAAGTGAAGTGAGTAATGTGGAATGACGTGGAGACCTCAAAACTGTCATTCCGATCTGTACTGGCATCATGCTATGTATGTCTACATATACAAAAATTGGAGAATAATGTAGCTAAGAGCCTGTAGTCTTTTTTAGATAATGAGCGCTAGAGCGGAGATAAAAAAAGTTAGCCTTAGCCTAAGCCCAAGCCAAAAATATACAGTTTTTGAACTGCGTTTCAGGAGAAAGGAGCATCGGGGTGGATGAGTCAATAGAATATTCAACTCATACCCCATCTTAGCTTTTTGCACGATTTTTGCACGGGTATTCATCTCACCCTCACCCCAGCATTCCTTCCCTCCTGAGGCTCAGGTATAAACTACATTCTTCTACGTAAAACACGTGGAAGACTACAGTTGTTCCAGCCCCGCTCCCTGTGGGCGGAGTCTAGTTCCTCCTCCTCCCCCCCCCCCCCCCATAAGTATTCCCATCTTGCCTCCTGTACTCCCACCAAATTTGAACTCCCTAGGTCCACTGGAACCGGAGTTTTGAATTTCCGGTCAAACACACTTACATACACCCATACAAACTACCAGACACACATAGCGCCTTATGTATAGTAGGATATTTGCTCAGTAGTTGAATCTAAAGCAGTGAGTGCAAGGAGCTGAAGCCAGCTCGAAGCAACCGTATCTTTCGTAGAACTGATAACATCAAATGGCCACCAGAGAAATCATTCAGCAACGATGATAGAACCATGTGCAACAATGAATTGCAATGAAACATATAGAAATATAAAGTTAACAAACAACAACAAAGGATTTGATGCAATTCATTTGTAGTTCCCCTCCTTTCTACCATGTCTTTTAGTTCTGCTAGCCAGCTCCGTATCATATTCCAGCGCGATTCCTAGTCGACCGTTTTGTATATCTGTTGACTCTTCCAGACGAACGCTGTCATCGAGACCTCGCCAACTACTATTTTTGAAGTATTCGCCTGAAGTTTAAAGGTCAGAAGATAACCGGTGAAGTTCAAGTTTCAAACTGATAGTTATCCTCGCTACCTGGATTGTATGGAAGAACCTGTCCAGCTTCGGCTGTCTTTCCATCCACAGACAATTTTAATCTTCTAACCCTTCCAGTCACGAGACCTACATCAGCTCCTTCGTCTTCGATGATTCCCACACTATCTGCAAAGCAACAGCATTCGAAAGCTCTATCCAGAAATCAAAGGCCTAATCGCATTGAATTACCCCGGTGGTAAGAGAAGAATTTCCGCATGGATCCCCGTGGCTAGCCATTTAGCAAAAAAGCGTTAGGAAGGTTGATTTTGATAGGTTGGCTACAAGATCGCATGCACCGCGCGAGTTTGAAAGCACAGCTCACAATTATATTGGGGTATCCAGTTCAAGACGAATAATGTAACTAATAGCCCAGAATAGATAGTGCAAAGTAGCGAAGAAAACGCGAAAAACGGCAATTTCAGAGAAGCAGAAGGCTTCAAAAAGAAGTCAGAAGTTGGACGAGGATGTGACGGTGTGTTGCATGGAAGGGGTATTTGGACGAGTTTCATCGCAGCTGACTACAGTAAGCCGCCTACGTGCAAGGTGGGCTCTCGGTGCGAATCGTACAAGCAGAACAGCTTTTCTAACGCTCAGAAACCACTTTAACGTGGGCTGTCCCTTTAACGTTGCCGTAGTTTGCTATCGATCCGTTCAAGATGAGGAAGACCTTGTTCCCAAGCGCGATTTATTTTCGCCGGCAAACGAGGTATGGAACGGAGAAGATTGACTCCCACGATTTCGGAAGAACCCAAAATTGTAGTATTTATCTAAGATACAGGACACCTGAATTGTCAACACTCCAACGGGACCATAAGTCCCTTCGGTAATGATTTTCATTTCAATGAATACGTTATGGATTGCGATGGCATTAACGATTTCACTATTCCAGGGTAGATAGCACCCGACTTCGGTATGGGTATGTGTGTGTGTGTATCAGGGTATATCATTGAGTGCAATGTTAAATACGTTGCTTGTGAATTGAGTGTATGTGTGCATAAGTGTACGTATGTTTGTAAATGTGTATATGTACATGTGCGTGTATCCTCAAAGAGTTCAGTCATTAATGTTAGAGCTGGCATTGTGGAAAAACTGAATGAGTGCAACAGGAAGCGATAAGGACTGATAGGGTCTCAGTAGCCTCTGGAAATGCCCTTTCCACTTCAACAGTGGAGCCTTGTAATCTCGGTCTGTAACATGGAAGTGCTAAGATCGTAGACGCTAAGCGAGAATAATGGATAAGAACTGATGAGGGCTAGGAAGTTGAGTCAGAAATGTTGTACAAACGATGTGATTACCATGGTAAGAGTGATATTTTGGATTGCCTTTAGCAATTTTGCCGTCGATGTTGGACAACATCAGAAAGGAAGATGTAATACGTAAATGTGCATTGTGTAATGTGTGCGTAATGTGTAATGTGTAGTGTGTAAAGATGTAATATGTCTAACGAATAGGAGATATACATGTGTACAAGACAAACTGCTGAGTCTTTTCAGAGACTACATAGATGAAAACCTTCAGTCGAATATCCATAATATTCTCAAAAATTTTCGAACCAACCGTTGACAAATTGCGTGAGATCCGCACACCATCCGCCATCAGCAAACCACGTTTTAGACGGATTCAAGGCTATTTCTGCTTCGAACATCGACAACACTGGTTGAAGGAACGAAGATGAATCAAATATTATCCCGAAGGGGCACGACAGAAGCACAAAAACATCGACTTCAGCGAAATTTGACAGTTTTGGAACGTTCACCTAAAAACTCACTGTAACAATCTGAGACTGGGCTCTAGGAAAAGTTTCTCCAGATTATGTTCTAATTGCTTATACACATGTTTGCACGCCCTAGAACATCTTGGAGTCGAAATCCACCAAATCAGAGAATGATTGCAAAGTTGAGCCACGTCACCATAGAGAATATTCAGGACGCACGCGTACCATTCAGTAAATCAGAACATCAAAAGTGATTGCAAACAAGTATATACAATTCTCTCCTTCTACAAAGATCCCCTGCAAAATATCTGGCTCTTTCGAGGGCGAAAAGGTTATCAATCGAAGATCAACATCTCATCTTTGGCGAATTTGATCCTGATGAAAAGTTGGATTGAGCCTAGGTAATTCTGTAGTGGCAGCATTCGACTTCCATTCAGACTTGTAGCAGGGTTTTAGATGCGTAGGTGGTCTATACAATGAATTGCGGTGGCCGCCGATATACGATTCGACTACCAAGTGACCCAGAGAAAGGGGAAGTCTGACTGGTTTCAGCGAGTATCGACAAGGTGTCCCTGGCCTTTGCGCGTGAGATAATGCGTGACTTGCCACTACCCCACAGTTAAATTAATAATAGAGTCGGGTTGTGAGGCAATAAACCTATCTATTATATCTACGCAATTTTGTATCCATTTTCAAGAGGTAAATCTCGAGGTACATATCTGAGTGGAAAACACTCCGCACCTTGAGTAAGAAGCAATTGGATTTGGGTTGTTGCACTTTCGTAACTTAATCCTACGAGCTAGACCATGAAAAGAGGCAGATCCTAGCCACACATACTAATTGGTAAGTCACAAACCTTTCCCACGGAGATCACATAGAGCTTTTTGCCGGAAGCTTTGCACATATTGCGCATTCGTTTCACTGCCTTTCTGAAGATTACGAATAACTTATTGTTTCTATAAGCTGAGAGAGAGAACTTGAACCTACGCATGTCCTTGAACAGCAACACTGCCTACCACCAATCCCACCGTTGCGGCGTCACGGAGTTTTTCAATGAGAAATAAGCGCCTGCGAAGCTGGAGCCATGATTGACATCTTCAAGTATAACATCAGAGGAATCACATCAGAAGATTTCCCTTGTATTGCTCGTTTGCCGTGTGTGCAATTTTGAAAACTGTTGCTTCATTTGATACGTGATTATTCGCTTTGTGTTGATTAATCATTTTAGAAGGTCAGCTTTTCTTATTCTTGTATTCTTGTACCATCTCAGAGAAAGGCACTAGAATCCTACCTAAAGAGTTCTCAGAACGTAGAGATGAGGAAATTAATGAGAAACCACGTCGATTCGAATCATCAGATGATAGTGGAGATTATGTCGGATTGTGTTCTGTTGAGAGAAAAATAAGAATAGATAAATGAAATGAGCAATTAATAAATAAATGGAAGTAACCTCGAACAACTATTTGATGAGTGAGAGGAGGCTGATGCTCAAGAAATGAAGCCTAATATTGGTTTTTACGGCAGCATTAATCATTCCGACTAGAAGCACATTTGTCGCGCTTCTCCTCTTCGTTACTACTACGACTTGAGGGAACCCAAACCCACCCCAATCGAATGTTGGTATACGTCGAAGGCGTCATTTTAGACAAATCAATGCGGCGTGGCTCACTTAATTCAAGAATGTTGATTTTTCCCTTGCTGACTGATTCGGAGCAAACGGGTCGGTCGCTGTATCTGAATGAACAACCTGAAAAAGGCAGTGAGTGCAAATCCGTATGCAGCTTTCAACTGAAGACCACATTCCTCCCACACTTCCACCATTAAGCGAGGACTGAATAAAACGGAGAAGACTAGAAGTCTACGATGGCTGGACCCACGAGATGTCACCTTGCGACAAGAACCTCCATATGCTTTCTATTTTCTCTCTACAACGAGAAGATTCAACTTGATGGCACGCCTGAGGGTGGTATATGAAAATTCAGTGGGGGTGGGCAGGGTGGGTGGATGGGGATAAGGAATCCGAACCAGTCGCGAAGCCAATCTGCCATTGAAAAATACTCTTACTTCTTTTCATTTCCCCAGTTTGATTCGTATTTTTTTGTCATTTCGTTGAACTGCTTCTTTTGTGATCTTGAACTTGCAATTCGTCAGCATCGTTGGAATTGTACAGGCAAGGCCGCAGTCTTCTTATCTCGAATCCGCTTCCAGTTTAGCGAAACATCCGGCTCGACCGCACACTTCTTACCACACGGCCAAAAGCATATAATTCAGTTCCACAAGGGAAGTTAGCATACTCATTGCCGCAGTTCCGGCTTTGTCCTATGACTCATTACGAAATGAGGGCGCCAGAGCCTACTGGCGTGGTTACCAGCTATAAGAATATCTTCGTCGTTCTCTCTACCATTGCAGCTTCTGGAGATTGGTACTCACCACTGATTTTGCCGTCTCCCCTTTCTAAACCACTTTGTACAGTGGCGGCGGGTGGTTTATTTGCTATGAGTTGCAGCTCACTGAGTGGAGTTTATGAATAAATAAATTAATTAATTAAAAGATTTTTGCTGGTGATCCAGCATGGGCAAATACCGGGATCTCCAACCCTAAGAACAAGTTATTAGCGCTCAGCAAATGTTCATCAACTTAAATGTCACTTATGACATGTCGACTGTACATGTGTAAGACGCCAAACAACAAATTTGGCTCGGATAGCACAACTTGCCTCCTCGAAATTGCTGACGTGATCTGGATGAGAGAGACTGAGGCCAAAAAGGCATTCAGCAACTTCTTTCAGCTCAGCTCCGAACCTCCAAAGGATGGAATAGAAGAGCTGCTCGAACGGTGGTCTTGAGTGGTGAACAGAGATGATAGGAGAAAACACAGAGATAGGAGCTGCGTTGTTCGTCTTCCACTATAAAGGGTGCTGAAGAAATTACAAAGAACATATGCGACAACCTAATATGAAGAAACGCGTGGAAGGATGATATCAAGAAATGAGAAGCAGCAGCGCCGGCACAAGCTTGATCGGTTATTTCTGCAGGATCACGAGAGCCAAAGCGCACATGTGAAAGTTGAAAATATTTCTCACTAGTATCGATTTGAAAGGTTTTGGGCACTATTTGTGAACTCTACGATACGACTAAAACAACCATACAACAGGGTCGGCCTAGACCTCAGCACCGCTTTTTAAAAAGGTGCGACTAAAGAGGAAAAGGTTACGGTGAAGGCCAACGCCCGACACTTACCCACCACCTGCGTTTCGCAAGCGACCTCGTTTATGTAGCGGAGACTATTGTATAAATGAACGAATGCTTAAAAAATTCACAGCTTTTGTAGGAAGATCACTTTCCAACTGATCCTGAAGAAGCGACACTTACACAACCTAGGCTTGTTCCTGATGTCTCTTTATTAAGGAATGAAACGAACGGTTCTGAATGCTTCAGCTATGCGTATCCTGAGTACAAAAGTTACAGAAGTTGATACAAAAAAACTCCCCTCCAGAAGTGAACAAAAAGAAGCGAGCGGCGTCAGGTATACTCGAGATAATTCAAAAAGAGGTAAAGAAGAATACTGGAAGTTTAGCTCAGCAGTCATTACTCTCAATTTTTCACCAATCACTTCTGTTCCAGTTCTCATGGTCAGAGCTTGAACCTTGCATAGAGAGTTGAACGAAATTAGCATCACTAAACAGGATGTGCATAGGAGAAACTTGAGCTTCTCAATAAACGCAAGTGCAAAAAGGCAGTCAGGATTCAAACATCTTTCACTGTACCAAGATCAGAGAGGCTGATATGTATGTCGTGAATGGGTGACATTTGAGCCATGGAGGACGGAGCATTCGTCCGCTCGGAGATGCACCCGGCAGAATCCGCGGCGGATTCGTGGCCATTTGGACGACTCTAACATTTACCATTGGGGCGCAAACTTGAGTGAAGCAGTTACTGAGATCAGCTAATCGTGAGGCAGGATCTCGAAATTTTAGAATGTGTGGGCCTTTAATAAGATCGTTAGATCACATTCTTTTACAACCCTGCTTTCGTGAGCAAATTTGTGGCGAATGTTACTACAAAGAGTAATGCTGCAGGTGGGACTAGTTGTCGTGAGCATGCGCGCCACGACACTTGTGCAGTCTCATGAGATTGGTTTTCTTCTAGAGCTTCAAAGTTTCGTAGCTTTTTGTGCCCTCGCGCTCAAACTTACACCCACAGCCCACACAAAGTGGTAAACGGGTTTTGCTTTGCAGCTATCGGGTTTTTATCCGCATAAATTTTTGCGATATGTTTGTTTGACGATGCACCATTATCCTCGTTTTAGTAAGGTTTGGATGCATTTTGAGCTTTTCCTCTTATCTGCACATTTGTTGGAGAAAATTGATTTAGCATGCCAAATGGTATATTGGTTGATTTCTAGCAAAAATATGCTGACGTTGAAGACTTTTTTGTTGGCGTGATGATGTGAAGTGTAAGATTATCTCCAGCATACATTCAGTTTTCTGAAACCAGATATTTGTTGATGAGTCGAACTGATCCATTTCGTGTTACACAGTAGTCATAGTCATAATCGCCGGTCATAAATGAAGCATTTGAGAAACAGGATGTAAAGCTCTAGAGTATCGATGGCTTTCCGAATACTTCTTTCAACACAATTTCCTAAAGCGAAAACGAAGTCAAGAGGGTGATTTTGCGTTGCCCCCAAATCTCCCTCCCAAATCCAGCAATCTTACAAGCAGGAACATGAGTTTGATGAAGTTGTTGTGGTAATATGCTCAAAATGCTACAATGCACTCAACAGCTGACAAATTGCACGCCTCGAGAAGTGGATTTCTATTTTTTTTTTCTTTCTGCTGTAGATTACATGTTTTGTTCTGCAGAGTAAGCGGTAAAAATGTACTCGTGTGGAGGGGAAAGGCATTATTCAACACTGAGCGCTGGAGGGGTAACGGAACTTCTCCCCTATCGCGGCATTCTCCCTTGCGGCATGCGGCAAATGTCACTGCAATTACCGTACTCACCCCGCCTCCCGCCAATCGATAGGACGCGATACTTCCCTTGACTGCCTTGCTTTTTCATTGGATTTTATCGTTTTTTCTTCTGTTTCTTTTTAGTTTCCATGTTTATTAGACTTGATTAATTTGGATGATCCCTCCTATATAAACAACGATCAATACCGCATTGGGATTAAAGGGAGCGGCCAGCCAATTCAAATAATTAAAGGACTCCCTACCTCACAGATTGCGCGTTCCAATCTTCCATCGCAATCCTGACATAGGCGGCGGGTGCGGCGTGTGCGACGCCGTGTTAGGGGAGAAGTTTCCGGACCCAGCGCTTGAGCGCAGAGGAGAGTAAGATGGCCGATCAACCTTAGCCTAGAAGTGGTTTTTAGCCAAAAGATAATGTTCCTACCTGTTCTTCGGAAGGGGAGGAGCTCCGGGATGGGTGATATGAACACCTCGTGCAAAAGCTGAGATGGGGTAACAATTGAACCTCCAATGAAATCGTATTCGACGACCCACGCTCCATTCCTTACAATTCAACAAAACGCCTTCCCATACCCACCCTCTCCCCCCTCTTCAACTTCATTTTCATTGTATAAGGGCCCTAACGAAACCTGGCACACATATCTCTACATTCTAAAACAAGCCGACAGAGTGACGATTAGATAGCATAACAATATAGCAATACTACTATGTTGAGTGAACTAATGGAGTGAGATCACCACAAAATTTTTCACTTTGTGGACTGGGTCCATTTACTACCTCATGAGATCACCACATGCAGAAGAACCAGGATAGTCACAGAGCACGTGACGAATTTGTTATCATAGTGGTGAACATAAGAATACTTGGTGAAAGAGTTAGACTAGTAGTAAGAGCAACAAAATGATAGGCCATGGCAGTGAATAAAATTTCATATGTAAAACAGTGTCGCTATTCATTTGCCACGGGACTATGTAAAAAGGGATGGCATGCTCTTTCGTCTGCACCCTGCCCTCTTGGAGGGAAATGTCCGCAGGGCGACAGGGCCGTTGTCAGGCGCGTTTGGGGGTTACTGAGTGTTTTTCTGTGTTCACTGTGTCATCTTTGATAGGCATCTCACCTCCAAAAAGGTAGAGCTCTTACAGAAGAGCTCGCCATCATTTTTTGCCTTGACCTACGTGTACAAAATAAATAGCGAGCACTAGAACAATTATTTAGTTGTTATTGCAAGAAAGATCATGCCTCTCTTCTCTCAAAGTTTTTGATTTGTTGAACCAATAATAACCGTTTCCGAATCACACCACATCCGTCCTCATTTTCTCCTCCTTTTGCTGTTTGATCAACTCGAAAAATAGCCTTACTAGTTTGGTAGAACTGCTCCTTTGATCCACTTTCGACATATGCATCTGTTCAAATGTCATTCTTGATGAAAGAGCGCTTAAAGCGAGTACGTGGAATACTACATGCAGAATCTACTTCTTCGTGAGATTCTGTGAGCGAAAGAGTCCGCCACCTATATCAAATATACGATGCATCAAAAAAAGGTCTCGGGCACGGAATTTGAGAGGATAGTTGGGGCGACACGGGAAACCCGGTCCGTAGTTGTGGACTGCTATCATGACTGGAGAGAAGTAACGCCAAGACGTTCGTTTTGCAATGCCGGGACGTAATTTATTGAGTAGATTGATACGCATACTAAACTACTAAACGACCCTAAATGGGGATAGAAATGCGGAATGCTTCAGAAAAAATCAATCTTCACAAATTGTTTCACTTTCTTTCCTAACGGTCAAAGCAATTGGTAAGCGGGGCAAAAAAAGCTGTTTCAAGTTCATTCATACGTACAGAAAGTGATCTCATGACTGTCCGACCACACATTAAGCAACTTCCAAGTTATTGACTCTTTCATGAGAAATAGTATAATTATCAAAAACGTACCAGCCGATTACGCTAGCTCTATAGGAATCCGATGCGGTAACGGTTCCGTATGAATCGAAAACATGCCAAGTATCCCATATTATAAAGCAGCAGTCAAGCAACTTGTCCCCGTCAACCTGATTGAGAATATGGAAATAAACTCATTAAACTCATGACGGAGCCATAGCGTCGATTGTCAAGGACGCAATCAAACAGCGCCTTCCGTGAAAGGTACGTAATGCTTTGCACTGACCGCGTTGGGGAATATCCTCGATATCAATCGTTGAGTAGTGAGATTAATACACTACTTCAATAAATTCGATTGCATCGAAGCAATTAACCTAATTGCGAAACTACTTAGGAATGCATAAGAACAACGGTAAGATCTATTGTAATGTCGAATCTCATTTCGATCTCATCTTTTGCATAGTCATCAAACGCCATATTCGGACTGGATGCATCTCCGGCGGTGGCCAGTAATGGCGCTATATATAGGAGGCTGCGTACGATAGCCAGTCTGTTGGCGCCTATTTTACCGATGAATGTGAAACTAATCATCATTTTTGGTTGCATCACGTCTATAATTGTTATACTTGCTTCTGTCACCACTACTTTCTACGTGTACAACAAAATGAACCTATTCTACCTGAGGTCTATGCGTGATATCGACGAGTTTAAGGTATGTCATGGCAGCATCCCTTTGAAACTAGGGTACTATGAGCTCCCAAGTAGGCGACTACCAATTGACATCTTTAGCATTTTGATATATCATTAAACGAATAGAAGTTACAGGTTTATGCAGATGACGCGTGGATGGAAATGATAACTACCAAAACTGTCTTTTCCAATACGAACCTGCAGGACCACGCAATCAGAACAAAGCGATCAAATGACTGTCATTGCAAACAGGAGAGCTGTACATGCTTAACAAAGCACAATAAGTGCCCAGCAGGACTGCCTGGACCTCCTGGGCAAGCGGGAATCCCAGGTCTGGATGGAGTACCAGGTAATGACGGGTCCTCAGGTATCAAAGGAATGGCAGTGGTGTCAGAAGATGCATTTGGATGCGTGCAGTGCTCGAACGGGCCTACCGGACCACCTGGTCCCGATGGAGACCTCGGTGAGCCAGGAAAAGATGGCGCCGCAGGATTACCGGGCCCAAACGGACGCGATGGCAGTCATGGTCTTCCTGGAAGTCCTGGCGAGCCTGGAACACCTGGTGAGCCAGGGGCATACGGTGCACCAGGAAAACCTGGGCACCCCAGTAAACGTGGAAAAGGCGCTCCAGGACCACCTGGGCATCCCGGTCCACTTGGACCAGTTGGCAGCCCTGGACCTGACGGGGAAAGCGGTGAAGACGGCCGAGAGGGACCTGAGGGTCTGCCAGGTGAACCAGGGCAGGCAGGAAAACTAGGTGACGAAGGAGTATCAGGGGCGCGCGGAGAGGAAGGCATACCAGGGGTAGACGCTGCCTACTGTCGATGTCCACCGCGCAGCCCACAACTCTTCGAAGGTCATCAAGCAAAATTGATTAATTTGGCCGGCACAATTCCATGAACATAATCGTACTATGGGGATGAATTCACGTGTGAATAAATATATTTGAAAACCGCATGACTTTTCATTTTGAAGTGCAGATAAGAATAAAATACCAACGCAGACCACACACAACCGTGCCACGCGAAATGGGTCACTATTCCAAGAGTCTAGGAAGATAATATTCAAGAGAGTAGTGTACATTGCTATCTGTAGTCGTTCTCGCATCATTCTAGATGATTCCACATCGTACAAAAGGCGGGCGACGACCGTAAGAGGCCACAATCTATGGAACTACAAATAACCATGCGATTTAGTCTACGTAATACGCCAGCTAGCTAAGCTAAGCTCTAGTCGCGGTCGATTTATGTCTTCAAGCTCACTAGAAGGATTTCTTACATGAGTAGTCCATCCTCAAGCGTTGATGCAGGGTAATATGCATTCAAAGTTAGTGCAATCTAGATAGCAGTGAACAGATAGGGCACTCGACAATAGTAAAGACGTGGTGTGCTTTGCCGAATTCAGTTAAGTTGAGCGTATTTTTTCTTCTCTTCAATCGGTTCTGCTGACAAACCTATGTGTGAAATGAAAATGGCTTCCTTGGAAGTTATAAGCCATTTTCATTTCACCTATAGGTTTGTTAACAAAACCGATCAAAGAGAACTAAAAACTATTACTTGAAATACCTTTAACATCCCATTCAAATTACCTCCTTCACGTTCTCGATTATTTCATGAGTCCTTGACTCTAAAAGTGAGCAAGAAAAATCTCAAGCCCTTCGCGCCTTCTTCGCTTGAATAGATCGAAACAAATAAAAACTCAATGATAACAAATCCGGTAAATAGGAAGGCGGCTGACAAGACCCCATCCAAGTCTGAGCGATGCGGTCGTGCGTTGTCATTAGACCTCAATTTTGACTGCGTGGATCTCTTCTAATGGTTTCTGCTTATCTTCCCCATGGAGCCATCAGAAAAATTGAAGGAGGCAATTCAAGTTGAATGAGATGTTCAAAGTTATGTTGAGTTCTAAGTTTTTGTGCAAAGTTTTTTGTTCACCTGCAAAAAAGCAAAACATTGCTTTTTTGCAGGTGCACGTTAAGATTTCCAATCGAAGTCCTTCCCAATGTGCCCTTCCTCGAGCGATTAGCCAAACACAGAGTCCTGCTTTCGCAATCTAGCAGCGCTTGAGCAGATCCAGCATGCTTCTTCTTTTGTGCCTCACCCAATTGATGCGGAATCTACCGAGCTTCCTTCCACATTTTGTCCAATAGTGTGTAACGTTGAATATTTGCCTACGGAAGAAGCCAGACAAGGCAAGCGTGCGAGTCGTCAACGATAATGTTTCTTTGATGACTCTTAAAACAGCTAGTCAGGCAATCTCTTGCGGGCAACTAGCTGCTTGCTTTCGGTTCATATTTTCGTTCATTTAAACTCGGCAATCAGCCCCCTCTGTAACCGTACCGTCATACACGGCTTCGCTGATTCTACGACTAGATGCAACAGCAGCCAGTTCTGAACTTCAGTTGAACTTACATGACACAAGCAATCTTTTTTGCTTCATATTGAATACAATGTATAACTATATCATTGAGTTTATTGTTGTCTTGAACTCTTCAGGAGTTGTGTAAATATCTTTTATTAGGCTGACGTTTCGCCGGAATCGCCTTCTTCACAGCCTGAAATAATCATCACAATCTGTGACTATTCGAACAAACGTTTCCACCAACCCACTAAGTTCGAGACCCCCAGGGCATGCAGGTGATCGAAAAGAGCCCACTCGCCGTAACCTTGTGGATTTTTCGAAACCACCCAGCAAGTGATGTGGGGTACGTCCTCATTAAAATGTCTGCGGGAAGGCCAATATTATATAAGGTAGTAGCTCCCGCGTAATTGCGAGACATTTTTCCTTACAATTCATTTTGGGATTCGTGACCTGTATCCAAAATGCCTCGAGGGTCTACGCGCGCACAATTGCGACGCTTTTCCTACGATCTCCACGATGACTCCAAAAACGCCTCCCTCATGCCTTACTCCCTAAGGCAGTAGACTCTTCCGAGTCTACTTCCTTAGGGAGTCGTCCCCAATTCAAGTTCGCTTATAAGATAAATAGCTATATGAATACCAAATTGCTGTAGAATGAATAATAATCGATATAAAGCACAAGGAATACCGACCGCTCAGGACGACGACAGGCGAAATTTTTTCGTGGTCATGCTGACTACGGTGACCAAAAACTCATTCACTTATAAACATACCAGTCGGTTCGCCCGGCTGAAGTCGGGCTAACCTACTTCTTCGGTAAAGTTGCACTAATCGGCTAATTCTCCACTCCTTCTTCAAACAAATATTCTCCCGTTCACGAAGTTTGACACAGGACTAACAGAGCAGAGCTCATGGTATTTAGTGTATGTCGGTGCTTACGCCTATGACTGAAGCCTCGATCTTTTGCTCAAAATAGTGATTCAACTGTTAGGTAAACAAAGCCTTGGGTTTCGAAAGATGATAACACCATTAACAGATGTCGTTATCAATGAACCTATTTCTTTCAAGAGATAACATTAGATGAGAATTCAAAATTACTGGCGGTCGGTTTGGTCTCGTTGCAAATGATATCGAACAAAGATGATCCTTCATCTGGTCATAAACCCTGGTGGGTAGCGGACGTAATCTAATAGCAAGAAATGAACAAAATTCTCATCTGCTTATTGTAGTGCCGCTGGTAGGTCCCTATCACTGCAATTCCCTCTGACTTATGTCACCCTACTCTATCATCCCGTATTGTCGAATGAAACATACTGAACAGTCGTAGCTGCATCGTAAATACCGAGGGATTTAGGATTTTGATCGGTAGGTAGCTCTTGCCCTCTTACAAGGAAGGTGATCAGGGCGTGGGGCGCTTTTCGAAAATGGTTTTTTTGCATGGTATAGGGGCATGAGCACTGAGGATAGAACTATGGTCCATTTCCGCTAAATGTCCTTCTGAGTGCCAAAAAAGGAGTGAAAATGATTTTGTCACAAGTTGCCCTTTTAACCCACTGAGCGTCGCTTGTTTCATTCGTGGCGTCGACTGTCCTCACAGTTCAAGGCGCTAGTGGACTGCGCATTGAAAATAACGTGAACGGTAGCCGAAAAAGGGAGCTACATGTTGAAGCATGTTGAAAAACGCGAGGAAGTTTCATATGTGCTCTCCACGATTAAGCTTCTGGCAGTGACGGATGATATAGTGGACAGTGATGTGGACTTTGAGTTGGGACGACTAGGCTGGGCTGATGGTCCGGATCCCTGAGGCTTTTCCGTTTACGCATTTTACCAATCGGGCCGCATGTAATATCACAAAGGCGATTATTGAGAGAAAAAAATATTCAGAGACTACATCGCGGCTGAGTCTACTATGTTAGCTTCCATCAAAGTTCCCAGCCAACTCCTTGTGCCTTCAAGTTCAACGGTCTGGGTCCAAACTAACAGTATTTATTCACGCCCAGCCCTTTGAGGCGGAGTTTACTCCTGCAACCTATCATCAGTGTTCCTATCCTGCCTGCCGTATTCCTACAAAGTTTGGTCGCTTTAGGTCCATTTTGTCATTTCTCTGCAAGCCCGTCCCCTGAAGGAGTTATGATTTTCCACTCAAACCCCGTCCCTTGTGGGCAGAATCCGGTCCTGCCACTCACCATAAGTGTTACCATCCTGCCGCCCGTACTCCTACCAGATTTTAACGCTCCAGGGCCACGTTTAAGTTCTCACACAAACCCCGCCCCTTATGGGCGGAGCCCGGTCTTGCCACCCACCATAAATGTTCCCATTCTACCGCCTATACTGCTACCAATTTGAGCGCTTTAGGCCCACGGGGACAGAAGTTATGAATTTTCATCCAAACACCGCTCGTTGTGGGCGGAGCTCAATCCTGCCACCCATTATAAGCGTTCCCATCCTATCTTGGGTATTCCTACCGAAATTGGACGCTCTAGGTCCAAGGGAACAGCAGTTGTTATGATTTTCCACACAAAGTCCGCCCCCTGTGGGTGGAGTCCGTCCCAGCCACCCACCATTGGTGTTCCCATGCTGCCGTCTGTACAGCTACCAAGTTTGAGCACTTCAGCTCCACGGGGACAGAAGTTATGACTTTCCGATCACACAAACACACACACACACATACATACGCATAGACATAGAAACATACACACATAATATAGTAGGATGCTGCCACCTCTAGATTGGCTCCATATTGCGCCAGGGCCAAAGCAAGTGCTTGACTAGTCATGGCCGTCAACAGAACCACCGATAACCTCTACAAGTTGTTAGAACATAAAGTGTGGAGCACTATCAGTGGAGGAGCTTCCAGGCTTCACACTTCCAGGAGTAAAAGGGGTCTCTTCATTTTACACTATATAAGTGTTGTAATTGGGGTCAAAACCCTATGATATGTTTCCTGTTCGATGGAAACTGTCCTCGACCTCGATCGTCAATACAAAGACAACAGGGTCCCCATATTCGTTGTAGCTCCCGATTGCGATCTTTCTCTGGGCGTCAACCGCGGACTTCTGTGGGAAAACGAATCAGATTCTCTTTCAACCCGTCTTCTTGCTATAGCATCCGTAAGCACTACGATTGATATAAAAGGCTGTCACCTCTGAAGGAAATCATTCCATCGCCGGATTACTAGATTAATGACTAGATGAAGGGTTGGGCGATACCCGTTCCCAACATACGATCCCCTAACTCCGCGTGTTGCTATGGCAGGACGCGATCCAGGAGGACATTGCTGGACTCGAGGCGACTGTAATAGATACTGATCGTGAGGAGAGAAGGAAATGAAGATGACCAACCACTCCGTGTTCTGCCAAACCCTGTTTGAGTGGTGGTATTGTACATCGGCTGGCCACCGCAAGTCATTGTATAGGCCACATACGCATTCATTACGCCATTACGATTCTGAATGGAAGTCGAGTGCGGGG
>UZAF01016988.1:0-10556 GCA_900617895.1 Haemonchus placei
TCTTTTGAATCTCGCACGTCTCCTCCTTGATCTGCCGGGCGATTCTGGTTTCTCACATAGTGCGGAGTGGTGGTCTCGTCGCCCGCAGTGGTGGCACTTCGTCCAGAATTTGGGACACGTTTCCTCTTCCAGGCATCCTATCTCCAAACAATTAACACATCGACGATATCGTTTCAGAAGTATTCGACGTCTTTTACTGTCTCGTACTTTGCCGCAGGAAAAGCGCTTCTGCTGTGAGGTCTAGTGCGCTTATTCAGAAATGACGTAACACTAGGGAATACCACTTTAAATATTCTACTGCTTTTGGGCACGTTCCTCAGCTTTATCCTTGGCTTGCCCTTCAGCAATAAGTGATCTGGACAGTCTCTAATTTCATACGATATTCACAACCTAAATACTCCATAAACACATAAACCCCCTTAAAACTCCTGAATATAAAAACTTACCGGTAATCATTGTGTTTGTTGACAAATGCCTTCTTAACTTCATCAATCATTCCATTATTAAGTCCAGAGCACGAACCCGCTGTAAAACGGTTTCGTTGTAGTTGAAAGCAGCGAGTTCTTGTAAGGTGGGATCCCCAGCGAGTAGAGTGGTATTACTTAACACAATCTCGTTAAGAGCGTTACTGTATCTTGTGAGAAGGCCTTTCTTTGCTCGCAAGCTTGCAGGGCCGCTCATTTTGCATGAAAAAACTGATTCGCAAGAACTCTCGCAAACGAGTAATCGCAAAAGTTGCAAATCAGAATCTAGTAAAACGACAAGCCAAGCTAAGGGTTAGAGCCTCAAATGTAATCTTACCTCACGCCCAAGTCCGACTTGCTGGAGGTTCGATGCACCATAAAGTAGTGGTTCTTGGTTAGTTGCCACGCGGGTTGAAAGACTCTTCTGTCACAGCAGAAATGTGCGATCGACCATTTATTGGCTCGCTAACCTCAAACTTGGGTAATTAAACCCTTGACTTCAGTACATAAGCGAACTAACGGCAATCATCACGTGAAAAGAACAATCAACCATAAAAAATTACAAAAACAAGGAAAAACTCAGAACTGCTATGCTCGCATTCGCCGATCTTTTATATGCTGCTTAACCTGTGATATCAGATCGCAGAGCGCTGTTTCCCATCGCTGTTTCGAATTCTTTTGAATCTCGCACGTTGCGCCTTTTACAACAATTACAGTAACAATTTCTACTTGCAAAAGCGCTTCTGCGATATTCCGGCCCCTCAAGGTGTGGCGGGAAGGGAGACGGGGTCCATACCAAGTGTTGAACGGATGGAGTTCAATTTTTCGAGTGTTCTTGTAAGTTCAGCATTGATGCTGGTGATCTCCTCCTCGATCTGCCGGGCGATGTCTGGTTTCTCACATAGTGCGGAGTGGTGGTCTCGTCGCCCGCAGTGGTGGCACTTCGTCCAGAATTTGGGACACGTTTCCTCTTCCAGACATCCTATCTCCAAACAATTAACACATCGTCGATATCGTTTCAGAAGTATGCGACGTCTCTTACTGTCTCGTACTTTGCCGCAGGAGTCACTGTAGTGGTCGCCCCGAGCTCCGCAGAAAATGCAACGCATATTTGATTCACTCGGATGATCAGGTCTCATTCCTTTCGAATATTGCCTCGGTTGACATGGCTGCGTTTTCATGAGTGACTGAATTCGGATTCCGAGAGCGTGGATCTTAGCTTCCATGGTTCTGCGAACGATATCCATTTCTTCTCGGTTTTTCTCGTCGAACTCGTCCGTGTCCATGAGAATTTCGTCTTGGCCCGGTTCATCGTTGTCGTCGTTTCGACGAGGGTGCTCGTCGACCTCCGCCGCCCGAGATGATGTTTTTCGACGTTGTGTTTGCCAGAGGCTGTCGATCCTTTCAGCGAGTTCCTGGATTGAGTTCTGCATTGTGTTTATGGAGACCTCTAGCTTCTGTTGGCACGATACTTGGAAGTCTTGTTGCTGTTTAAGAACTTCTGCACGCAAAGATCGCAAGGTGGCGAAAAATTCGGTAATCGATGATAACTGATCCGCCAAGATGTTCTCCACTACGTCTTGATGAATAACCATCGAGTGTGCTTTTCCTTCAGCATCGTAGTATTTTTCCTTTTGCTCTAGCATTGCAATCCATGCAGCATCAGAAATTCTTCCGGTAGCGACTAGGAGTGGTGCTGTGGCATGAAGGGTTCGGAGGCAGTGGCGAAGGTAGAGGAACCGGATCTCGCAATTTTCAGCTTTTGTTTCCAAAATTTGTATATCGCGCTCCATTTCCCCAAATCGCTCACTACAATTGGTGAAATATGGTACATTTGCACGAAGCCTATCAAGAATAGAACATTCTAACATGACATCACGAGTCTTAGAAACAATTCTATCAAGAAGTTTCGACGGTTTCATGAGACGCGGTAATGCTGATCGAAGTCTTAGTAGATCTCGCTTCGTTTTACGATATTCCTCGGCTATGTTCGCGGGAGGCATTTCTGAATTATAATATGAAAGAAAAATTTCGCACGAGTCATATTTTGGCTTGCACCTTTCGCATTCGCAACCCATAGGTTTTGAAACACGCTCGCAGAAAAAACCGCAAGACTTTGCAAGGGAGTTTCCAAAAGAAGAATTTTGTGACTTGAAGCGCAATTTTGAGCACGGCGCCTACTGCATATGGTAGAAACATGTATGAAAGGGCTGCCGCTATTGCTACAGCTAATATCAGAGCAATAGTGGTTTTGTACCATTGCATGAAAAATGATGCTAAGTGGCTTAAATCAGGCCATTCGAATGAATTTTGTGATACGCTTTCGCCGCCCAAGTACGTCGCTATCGCTCCTTGGAGTGATGGCGCAAATTTCAGAAGTCCAGATATCACGAACTGCGTTGAGTTTTTTCCGCATCGCACTGCGCAAGTGATATAATTGCGGGCATTGTTGCGGTGGAAGCGGAGCAGCGTTGCAGGGCTGTTTGGCGAGCACGTTGCTACAAAGCTGTTCTCTTCGCATTCGATTTCCGCTAGTGTTGCCACATGCGATTTGCAATGAACTGTTGCTGTCGCACCTTTTGCGCACCTGTAGCATCCTTGGATCGCGGCGTCGTCAATATAGCAGTCGTAATTGCGAGTTTCCTCTACTGCATAAGATATTCGGCCATCGAATTTGACTACAAACTCAGCTGAGCTAACTTCGCGGATTTTTGCCACTACTTGAGATGAATTTGTCGCAAAGAATTGTAGTCCTGGGCGCTGGATTGGTAGTTTACTCTCAATCTTTNTTTCGAATATTTGCGCAGGTGTTGAAACATCGCATTCGCATCTGATCTTGATTTCTGCTGGTTCGCATAAGCAGTTGTCGTGTAGTTCGCAGGTCAAATTGAGGGCGCTTGTATAGCTATCGCACAGAAGCGCTGGTGGTTTGCTGTTTTGCCAAATCGCTACAACTGTGCTATTTGCGATGAATTGCTGGTTCAAGAATGGCGTAGGGGGCAGTGCAAGCGAAGTCATAGTGATTTCGAATTCACCCATTTGCACAGGGACATTGGGAGTGACCGCCACTACGCGAGTGATGTGCTTTGGATACGTTACTGTGCCTTCCAATTTTACTTGTTCGCGCCATCTTGGACACTGCGATAGCTCATAAATATAAGGTGTTTTGGGAATCGCATAGATTCTATAAAAGAGACATGCTGCACTGGGTAAGAGGCAATAGCACCCGAGCCATCCGCATGACTCTACGCACCCCGTTCTACCAGGGAAGTTGTTCGCGTTTTTCAATTCAGGAATGAGGTCTGTTGATCTAACATTTGCGCATCTATCGCCTTTGCATGATCCTTTCCCTGCACAGCGTTTGCTGTCGAGGGTGCGAATCGTTATATCTCTTGTGAACCCGAGAGATTCGTGGATACAGAAGAGATACAAGCTTTTCCACCGAAGTTGTAGTACCGAAACAAGTGTACGGTTCGCATATAGTTTCAAGCAGGCCTCTTGTCGGAACTGGTTGATTTTTANGATTTCTGACATGCGCACTTCGCATACTTCCCCTTGCTCAGTTTTTTCGCATATGTGCGTGTTGAAACTAAACATATTGACTTCTTGGCACGCTTCTGAGGCTGAAAATGCTGACAGGTAAGAAAGAATGATCGCGATCGCCTGAGCAATTCGTAGTTGCCGTACTGTTAATCTTGGTCTTGTGAACGAGTAAAGCACTTTTCGAGTAATCTTGATGAGCATATGTGTCAAAAAGGAAGCTGTTGTGCAACAGGCGCGGCTAATGAGACGTAGCGGTTTCCCCACTGTTACGGGTACATACAAAATCATGTAACATAATGCTACTATCAGGTATAGAAATATAGCAAAGCCTACGAGAGCCCCTAATGGCCAACATTCCGGATTGAGCAATAGCGCTAAACAAAAGAAACATTGCACATTGTCGCAGAAATCAAGGCTTGGGCAGCGCATGCGCATGCTTGCGAACGATTGGTTTTTTGTCCACTTAAGCGAAATTGTGTGGTCATGAAGCGTCAAGTCCGGAGGAAACCGTACGAGCTCTTTTGGTGCGGCATGATTGTACAACTGACAATAGCCATCTATGCAAATTTGGAAGGTACTATTGTCGGAATGAACAATCACCCCGTGGCTGTTGCATTCCATACGGATTGATGCATTTACGAAAGTGAAACAAAGTTGTAGTAAAATTTGAATGAAAAAGAAAATCGGAAGCGTAATTGTAGAATTCATAGCTATTAAAATCTATTCACGGTAACTCACCTGCTTTCGTTCTCGCAAGTTATATCGCTCGTTTCCACTTTGTCGCAAGTTAGGAGTCGCTGTGCTAATCGCTTCTTCAGCTGTTTGCGCTCGTAGTTTTCGCAAATGAGTTTCGTCGTATTCGCAATCAAGCTCTAAAGGAACAACGAGATTGACCGGTCTGTCAATTTTTGTATCTGCTGCAGTAATCAGACCTACTTCCCGTACTTCCCCGTCATCTCCAGCGCGTGTTTCTACTATACGAGCGAGTTTCCACTCATTACGTGATAGTAAGGGGTCTGCTACCAGAACTACCGCGCCTACTTGTGGCTTCGCCGAATTTTTTCGCATGGCAGCGATCCATTTCCGATGTTGTTCTCTCAGGCTTAAGAGGTATGAGTATGCCATATTTCCCACGTTTTTTGAGTGACTGCATAATACGATTGCAGCGCCTCTTCCGCTTGTTTTCTAGTTTGAAGCGCGTGAGCTAAAGCTGGCGGGTGATAGTCCGGATCTGATGTGTCCACTGTAATCGTGTCAAGAGGATAAGTGATCGTCATGTTCTTCTGTATAAAATCGATCGGCCGAAGAGGTTTCAGATTTTCTGGCTCTGCCTCTTGATAGGTTAAGGGCCGCGTGTTCAAACTAGCTTCGACCTCAGTGATCACAGTGGTGAGGGTGTCTAGATCTAGCAACGCTCGACCCAAAGCCTTATACAGCGAACGTTTGACTGTTTGGATAAGCCTTTCATAAAACCCCCCTTGCCATGGTGCGTAAGGGGTTATGTGTTTCCAGTCGATGTTATTGTTGGCTATGAGGGGGTTGGATTCTGCATTTTGTATTGCTGCTCTCAAAAGTTCCTCGCACAAAATAAAAGTTGGCGCATTATCGCACGTTATAGAGCTTGGAATTCCTCTTCGTGAGAAAAAACGTCTCAGGGCATTGAAGAAGGCTATCGTTCCCATGTTGGTCACGACTTCCAGGTGTATCAACCGCGTTACCGCGCAGGTGAAAATACAACCATACACTTTCACTGAAGAGCTCCCATCTAGCACTTTGGGTAGATCAAAAAAGTCTAGCCCTATGTGTTGGAATGGAGCACTTTGCTGAACTCTTCTAGCTGGCAAATCCGGCATTGCAGGGTAAAAATATGGCGCAGCATTGAATCGTCTGCAGCGTACACAATGCTGGATTAGATTACTAGTTTTTTGCCGCAACCTTGGTATCCAATACTCCTGTCTAACCGTAGACATTGTGTGAGCGATGCCACTATGGAATTTGCCATGCGCATCTCGCAGAATGAGGTCGGCTATTTCAGACTTTGGGGAAATAAGAATAGGGAACTTTGCGGAATCTTCTAGTGTAGTTGACCCTAGTCGCCCTCTTACCCTCCATAAGCCCATAGAGTCTTTGAATAATTTGAGTGTGTTGTCCATAGATTTAATGTAGTCCTCAGAGAAGTTTGCTTGGTGGAGTCTTATGAGAAGCATTTTTGATTGTCGTATTTCAGCTCCCGTCAGCGCTTTCTCGTCGGTTTGAGCATCGCTTTTCAGAAGTGGGATAGTGGTGTAAACACGTAGTTGGTGCGCTGGTTGCAGGTGTTTTGTGAAGGCTCGGAGGAAGCGTAGCACCCACGCCATTGTTCTTTGCGCTTGTATGTAAGAACTATGGCGATGCCATGGGAATATTTGGGATTTATTCTCTGATACAACGGTGAATGCCAGTGTTTCGTTTGCCGTTGCAGGGCTCTCTATGGTGAAAAGTGATTGTGTCCAGTCTCCGTTTGGGTTGCGCAGAAAATTTGGTCCAGTCCACCAGTAATGATCAAGGAACTGTTCTCGAGATAATCCACGCGTGCCGGCGTCGGCTGGGTTACATTCACTTGGGACATATCCGAAAGCCACTTCTGGACCCATTGATCGTATGGTTGTGACTATGTTTTGTAGCTCTTTTATACGATTAGTCACTAATTTCCCTAAATCACGTTCGTGGGGGCCCTTTTTTGTCCATCCTAACACGATTTGAGAATCGGAAAAGAATAGCACCCTTCTTATTGTATGGACTTTGGCTAATAAGGCATTAAGTATTGATAAAGCTAATCTACCTGCTATAGCCAAGGCATTCATTTCAACTTTGGGTATCGTTATCCGTGTTTTGATGGAGGGCAGTTTTGATTTGGCCATCAACAGGGAAGCGCTATTTTCCGAAACCAAATACGCGCAGGCTGCCATAGCGTTTTCGCTTGCGTCCGAGAATAGGGCTAACTGGTTAGCTTCGCAAATAGGTATGTAACGTTTGATCTCTTTGTCGATCCCGTTGATAGCGTGCAAAATTTTTTCCCACTGATCTTGATGTGGCTGGGAGAGCTTTTGGTCCCAAGCATAGTCATGTCTCCATAAGTTCTGTTGGAATTGTTTCGGTAATACCATGATTGGGACTAACCACCCTAACGGGTCATAAATAGAGGCAATTTGCTGGGTTACCGTTCGTTTCGTGATGAATGTTTTGTTGGGAAAGTTACAAGAAATTTGTAGGGAGTCTTGTTTGGAGTGCCAGAGAATTCCCAGGACTTTCTGGCTTTCTGTTTTCGCGCACTTGTCGCGTGGAATGACAGATGTCACGTGCTCAGTATTTGACAAGAATTCTCTCAAATTCAATTTCATATCGCAAAAAATTGCTCGCGCTGCTTCGGATTTATGGCCTAACTCCTCAGGAGTCTCTGCTCCCAAAACAAGATTGTCCACATATAAATTGTGTTGAATTTGTTGGGCCAAGGCATGGTCGCTTACCGATTTCTGTAAGTGGAACTGTATCGTCCCTCCTAGGAGAAACGGTGAAGCATTTAAGCCAAACGGAACTCTTGTAAAGCGAAAGCATACTAAGTTATCGTTTTCAGGTGGTAGGGTCAGATCCCGTACCCATAAAAATCTCGTGACATCTCTGTCATCTTCGTGCAGCCTTATTTGCAGAAATGCTTTTTCGACATCTGCAGTTGCCACGTATGGCTCGAGTCTGAAGCGCAAAAGGACTGCGTAGAGGTCGGGCAATAAAGTGGGACCTTGATGTAATACCTCATTTAGCGCTGGGCAATCTTTGTAATGGGAGGCCGCGTCGAAAACAATACGTAACTTAGTAGTTTCTTTTTTAGGGGTCAGTACCGCTTGATGGGGGAGGTAGTGCACGTGCCCCGAACCCAATTGTTCTTTTGATGTGACTTTTTCGATTACCCCTTTCTCAAGCTGCTCCTCGAAGACTGCGTTGTACTGTTTGAGAAGTTCTGGCTTCTCTCGCAATTTTTGTAGCACACTGGAAAGTCTTCGTTGAGCAAGCTTGTAGTTCGTTGGCAAGGAGTCGCGATTGTCTTTAAAGGGCAGTCGCACATAATAACCATCGCTGCGCCTTTCAATCGTAGCGTTGAAGTCATGGTGCACTCTTTTTGCTACGGTTGCGCGCTCTATCTTCGTAGGGCCTGTGAATTCTTCAATTCCAGCGGAATCGATCGTCCAGTATCGATCCCACTTGTCTGTTTCATCTTCTGCCTCAAAGGAGATGTCGCAATCAGATTCGTTGAAATTGCAGGTCCCGCTAGAAGCTTTTTCTTCTTTTAAAGCGCTTTTCCCAGTAAGGAGGTAGCCTAATCGCGAGGGAATTATGTGCAATCCTGAAGGCAATACATGCCCCTTACAAGGGAATTTTATCAGGTTCCACATCTGATCGCACCCTAACAATATTTTAGGCCGTATGATGGATCCGTCAGGGTTGGGAAGATCTATGTGCTCCTTGGCCAGGTATTCCCTATCCCACTCATCTAAAACGACTTGTTTGCCTTTTCCTGAGATGGTATCGGTCTTACAAAGGGTTAGATCCAGGGGCTGATCGTGATTGTCCCATAAGCGTACGCTAGTGACGCCATAAGTACAGGGTGTGGGTTTCTTAGAACCGAAGGTATACATCAGTAACTCGGTTGTGCGCAGTGTTGGAAGCTCAAGTTCGTCTGCCAGGTGTTTTTGGATAAATGAATTATCCGCTCCGGTGTCAAGGAGGATTTGAACCTCCTGGGTGGCCTGAGTCTTAGGATGTTGTATACGCGCAGTTACCGTGAGTAAGAAAACGTTTGTTTTCCCGGCATGGCTTTCAGCGAAGGCTTCACATTCCGAGTTAAGGACCTGTTCGCTACAAGTGAGTTCAACATGATTAGCAGGGGGGTCTCGGTCCCTAGTTTCTATGCACTGTACGTTTCCTCTGTTGCGCGAGCGAGTTTTCTTTTCGCTGATGCTCCGCGCTGACTGTGAGGAATGTAAACTATCCCTTGCGTTACTCATAAGGTCGCTATTGATTTCTTCCATGAGTTTAGGGCAAATGGAAAAGTGGTGCTTCTTCTTGTCACATCGGATGCAACCTTTACTCAAGCATTCCTGGACAAAATGGTTTTCTTTTCCACAGTTGATGCACAACTTCTTTTGTTTCATTTGCTCGATACGTCCGCTGATGTCGCGCACCTTTGAACATCTCAGCGAATTGTGGTCTGTACTTTGACAGTAGATGCATTTCTTTTGCGAGAACGGGGATTTTCCTTTTTGAGCCTGCTCGGGTCGATTCCCCATTTGTTGTTCTCTGCCTTTACGTTTCGCGAGAGGTTCGTTATCACGAATCATCTCCGCGACGCGTTCTTCAGCAGCAATGAGCTTATCAAGCTCTTTCAGCAAATCTCCCGCATTCCAGTCTTCGTCAGAAATGTTTTGTGAAGTCATGACTTTGAGAATCTTACGTTGAAGGTCGATTTCGAATTTACTGAGTAACTTTTGCGTTATGAAAGATCCTCTCAGGGTGACATCATATTGCTCTAACTGGGTCGTAAAGGATAGCAAGTATTCTAAAAGCTGGCGCTGGTCCGCGATTTTACTGCCCTTAGCTGATGCAGTTTCCAAGCGCGTTTGCAAATGACGGATTATTTTTGATCGATCACCGTATTTTGATCGGAGGAGGTCTACTGCTAATGGATAATTTCGTTCCGTTACTGCATACCTCCCTATTACCTGCCGAGCCTCTCCTTTCAGGGCGCTCAGTAGGTAATTGAACTTTTGTAGGTTCGTTAGATTCTGGGAGTTGACATTGGATTCAAAAAGTGACCAAAAGTTGTCAAACTCTTCTAGTTTTCCTGCAAACTTTGGGATAGGAATTGCGGGCAATTCCACTTTTGCTTGCTGTAGTGTTCCCCGCAGATTCTCTCTGCTCACCCCGGCTTCTTGTAGACCTGCCTTTCTTGCTTCGATGTCTGCAATGAGGGTATGGGACTTCGCAACCACATCTTGGATACCCACTATGTACTCCTGGAGTTTAGTATCCTGTTCTTCCGTTAAAGTGTCTTCAAGATGATCTATCATATTCAAGAGCTCTGTGAGCGTCTCGAGTACAGTACTGCATCTAACTTTCAACGCAGTGGAAACCTTAGCGAGTTCTTGTAAGGTGGGATCCCCAGCGAGTAGAGTGGTATTACTTAACACAATCTCGTTAAGAGCGTTACTGTATCTTGTGAGAAGGCCTTTCTTTGCTCGCAAGCTTGCAGGGCCGCTCATTTTGCATGAAAAAACTGATTCGCAAGAACTCTCGCAAACGAGTAATCGCAAAAGTTGCAAATCAGAATCTAGTAAAACGACAAGCCAAGCTAAGGGTTAGAGCCTCAAATGTAATCTTACCTCACGCCCAAGTCCGACTTGCTGGAGGTTCGATGCACCATAAAGTAGTGGTTCTTGGTTAGTTGCCACGCGGGTTGAAAGACTCTTCTGTCACAGCAGAAATGTGCGATCGACCATTTATTGGCTCGCTAACCTC
>UZAF01016988.1:11685-38438 GCA_900617895.1 Haemonchus placei
GTATGTATGTATGTATGTATGTATGTATGTATGTATGTATGTATGTATGTATGTATGTATGTATGTATGTATGTATGTAGGTATGTATGTATGTATGTATGTATGTATGTATGTATGTATGTATGTATGTATGTATGTATGTATGTATGTATGTATGTAGGTATGTATGTATGTATGTATTATATATATGTGTATAAATATGCATGTATGTATGTATGTGTGTGTGTCCAGCGCAGCATCTTGGTCTCCGTGACGCTAAGAAGGGCTTAAAGTTTTTTGGTCGCTGGCCAGCACTCAGCGCCGTAAATTGCGATCAGCTGGATGACGGTTCTATAGATCTTGGATTTGAGGCGCTCGGGCATGTTCTTATCGCAGAGCACTCCAGCCATCGAGCGCCACTTCAACCACGCTGCATTTACACGAGAATTCGTTTCAAAGACCAGGCTGCCGTTAGACGCAATTGCTGATCCAACATACTTGAATGTTGTTGTCCGTGTGAGCTCAGCACCATTGATATTGATAGAGCCTGGCTCGCCCGGATCGGTGGTGAAGTACTCATTTTTCTTGACGTTTAACCTAAATCCGAAGATAGCCCGACGGTCGGACCAATTTTGCGCCTATTGTTCGAGCTCGCTTTTGTCTTCGCCTGCGAGCATCACGTCGTCGGCATGAAGAAGCGTCCATGGAGTCGGCTTCTGGAGATCTCTTGTAATGGTATCCATAGCGACAACAAATAGTAGTAGAGGCATCGCAGAGCCTTGATGTACTCAAACGGAGATGGAAAAATCCTCCGATATGATATTCCGTTTGCACTCGGCTTTTTGGACTGGAGTAAAGGATGCGTAACATACTCGATAAGCTCTTCGGGAACGCCGTGCTGCCGTAAGGCAGACCATGTAACGTCACGCGGAACGCGATCGAAAGCCTTCTCCAAGTCTGGGAAGGCAAGATGTATCGGTCTTCGTTTCTCGCGATGCTTTTCTAGGAGAAGGCGAATGGCGTGTAGGGCATCGCTGATGCTACAACCAGCCACGAAACCACACTGGTTAGTGGTCAGCTTGACGATATCACGGATACGGCTGTCTACAATTCGCTCAAAGACTTTCATGCTGTACGAGAGCAAGCGAATTGGACGGGTGCAAGTCCAGTCCTCAGAACTGTCCTTCTTCTTCCAGATAGGAATAGTCGTGCTCCGTTGCCAGCTCTCAGGCACCTTTTTCTCTGCAAGGTCCCGGTCGAAGAATTCCGTCAACCGTCCTGCAGGATTCCAGCCTTTCGATTTCCACAAGTGCGCCGCTAATTCGTCAGGACCACTTGCTTTGCCCGATTCCATCTTCTTCAAAGTCGTAATGGTCTCATTCACGATTAACTTCTGAACGGGACCGTGTCCTGGCGGAGCGCAATGGATGGCTGGATGAGCGAATGCGACAGTTGAGATGTTTTCGAAGTACTCTCGCCATCGTTTCAGTGTTTGCCTGCGGTCCGTCAGGAGGTGACCGCTTTCGTCATTTATGCCGGTGAGCTTCTCTATGTATATCCTCGGTCTGGCGATTGCGGGTCTTTGCGAGCCGGTAAACACCATCGCGAGACTCGAGTTTCTCGTTCATTTCAGCAAAATGAGCTGCCTTTTCAAAAACAACGGCTTTCTCCGCCTCTTTCTTCACTATCTGATAGCGCTGCCAGTTGTCAACCGTCTTTTCGATAAGAAATGCGTGGTACTGCTCTTTCTTCTCACGGACTTTATCCCTGATTTGGTCCGTCCGTGTTTGCCATGTTTGCTTGTCAAGCTTTCGCCGTCCAGGCTTGGTCTTGCCGAGCTTCGCCCGCGCAGCTCGGACTATTGCTTCCGCAGCTCTCTCCCAAGTTTCGTCGACAGTCGTTACCGCTGTGATAGAATGCTGGAGACGACGGCCGCTTCTTTATCCTTCAGTCGCCACCATTTGATCCTCGCTGGCCCACACATTTCTGCTAATTTTGGTTTCGGCGGGATGATCTTTAACGTATAAATCAGTGGTTGGTGTTGTGTTGCGACCGTTTCATGGGGAACAGTCTTCGCATCTGTTACGAGCCCCCGATCGCGGTGCCTGACAAGGACAAATTCAAGTTGTGTTCTGTTCTCTTCGCTATAGAAGTTGATGAAATGAGTGTCACGTTTTTGAAATCTCGTGTTTACAATGGGGAGATTATGTGAGTCTGCCAATTCGAGAATTCGCTCGCCATCAGTGTTACGTGACCCATATCAAAAACCGCCATGACAGCTATAACCGTCTTTCGTAGCGCCCACGTGACCGTTAAGGTCACCCGCGACAACTGTGGCTTCTCATAACGGTACTTCAGCTGTCTTTCCATCGAGCAGGTTCCAGATAGTGCCATTAACATTTTTGATGTGGCCCGGGTGTTCTTAGGCCGACCTGTCACAGGGGCCTGTTGCCTGCATTCGAATGTCCGCAAACAGGTCAGCTCAGGGAGTGAGCATTCCCGGTGGTACCACTTGGAGGAGCGTGCATCACCACCACGAATGGATTTCTCATATGCAGGCGGTCATCTTCTTGCATGCATGAGAATGTTGATTTTCCGGCGCTTTTTCGCATGGCTGGACGACTTAATCACCGACGATGAGAAGTGGGTTCTCAAGATAAGCCACACGAGTAGACTCTAGCGGCTTGGACGCAGGGAGCACGAAGATTCCGACTCGCTGCCACCACAATCCACTGTCGCCGAGGAAGTCTACTATGTTCAGCTGGACCGCGTTGCTGGAGTTTCACAAGTGAAACAGCGGAAAGTCTACTTTCTTCACGTCAATGCTCCCCGACACATTGCGCAAGAGACAGAAATAATTTCGAAGTACAAGATGACATGTTCTGGCACACCCACCTTACTAGATCTGTTCCGACAGATTATCAAGTGCTTTTGTCGCTGATTGAACTATTTGGGAAGAAGGAAGTTCGATTTTGTGGACCAAGTCGAGACGTGCATCGGTGAATTTTTTTCCTCCGAACTCAAGAAATAAATGCATGTTGGATCCACAAGTTGCCTAATAAGTGGCAATACGTTGTTGATAATGACGGTGCATATGTTTGTTATTGTTACTTGTTGTGAAGAAAAAAAAAGAATTCGAAGAAAAAAAATAGCGGAATGTGCAAAGACTTTTTCGACAAACTAATGTACATATGTGTATCTGTGGTTTATATCAGCCGTCCAAAGGATAGTTCTTGTGACCTTGCACGGAACAAAACAAAACACGAAACTATACAAGTTTTATGGCGTAACCACGAAAAACACAAGGAGAATAAACTAAAATATTTGATCAGAAAAGGAAAAAAAGGTTGTCGGGAGCTGACAACGAGGGCGAGGCGTGTTTTGGGGAGGGTGAGCGTCGATGGCGGCCAGGAGGCGTGGTCTCTATGGTGAGGTATGGGATGCGATACTCTAAACAGAATGCCTCAGCTATTTATACCCAAGAAAAACCCGCGAAACTTCCCTCAGGTCCTCTCTCATGAGTAGGTCGGGGTGATCTTGCTGCCCCTCATGATCCTTCTCGACCTACATGGCACGCCTCTTGCGACCCCATGTGGGTCCATCCGACATGCCCTCCCCTCGGGAAGACATCACCCTCGATGTCGGCTTTTCTATTTTCGGCAGCCTCGCCCTTTCTACGCGATATCTTACTGACTCGTACACCTGCTTCGGTAGAGATGTTCCAACATAGTTGCTGTAAAATTGGGCACTTCCTTCTGGCGCCCCTGCTTCTATGAACAATTTTCCATCGAAAATTTTGATGTTTGCCGTGCAGAAGGCTTGCTTATCGTCGAGTTTTCTTAAGGCTTTATCCAAATGTTTCCACATTTCCACCATGCTGAACCACTTATTGTGGTTTCTTGACGTGATCGGTGGCCACTCAAAGATCTCAACTCCTCCGCTCTTCATGAATTCTTTGATCAGTCTGATTAAGTCGTCCAAAGTATTTCCCTTCAAGTTGAGTCCTGAGGCCACACTATTACCCACGTTCTCGAGGATTACCAGTCTTCTGGTATCCTCACCAAGTAGTCGAAACCTTGCACGACTTTTGTGGCTATTCCTCCTCGAATTCCATCTCTCTCCATTGGGTTCGCCCCTTCAAACCGGCGTAGAGTACTGGCCGCTTTTTCGGCTGCTCCTTTTTCACAGATCGCTCTTCAATGTGATTTTTTGAGCGCCTCCGAGTACACATGCGGAACATCCTGGTTCTCGATAATGGAGTGGTCTGCAATCTCATATGAAGTCCGCCCAATCGATGCATCTTGCATAGGCGAACTTCAAAACGATCTTCAACGAGTTCACGTCCCCGCACATGGGTCCCTCTCGGTGAAGTCTAATCTTCTTCCCAACTGTCTTGCCCCCTAAAGATGCTGCATGCCAACCATGCGTTCCACAGGCTTCCGACCTCCTTTACTACTGCGCCGGAGAACGAAACTCCTCCGATGTCTCCCAAAGTAGCTCGTTCCAGGCATCCGTCCGCACACTTGTAGAGCAAATGCCCCTTCTCCAGGGGGCTCAACAGTGATGCTCCACTGAAAGATTCAGTAATTAGTTTGCAACTTCTTACTTGTTTTACAGCCTTTTTTCTACCCTTTTTCCTTCTAGAGGTTTGTGTGTCTATTCGTTCGTCAGAAATACAGTTTCTGCGCATCAACGTTCCAGTTGCCTGAGCGTCGTTACGTTTATTCTGCTCGAGCATTTTCACGCTACAACAACGTACTTTACGAATGATATCTGACACGGAATTCACATTTACTGCAGTTTTATCCGCCTCTTCCTTTCCAAGGCTTTGTACCTTCACTGGTTTTCTTGGACATTCTCTGCCGAAGTGTCCTTGTCTCGCACAAATGAAACACTTCTTGCCAGCCTTTTCCACTGTTCTTCCTCCTTCGTAGCCTTGACCCTCTACGCTTAGTGATGATGGCTGACTTTCTTGCCGTCGCTTTTCGATTCTTGAGGTATCTTCTATCGCGCTGTTCTGAGGCTCATCTTCAGTTCAGTGTGCATAGGTGCTACACCTAGATTTCCACCCTAAGGACCCGGAACCTTTCCTACCAAATATTGCCCATGCCTGTTCTATACCCAGAGCTAATTGCTTGATTTCATCATATGCCCTCTCCAGACTAGCTCGGTTCAGGGCACTCAGTGAATGCACGTACTCGGGCCATTCATACAGGTTTTCTAAAAGAATCTGAGCGTTCTCAAGAGATCTAGCTTCCTCCAATTTGCATTTGTTCGCTTTTCTGCCCAAGTCTTTCAGTACCACACAGGATTCTGCTACACTCTGGCCCGGTCTCATACGCAGAGTTCGCCATTCAGTCAGGGCTCTCATTCTCCCTGCCACGCAGTCATTCGATAGCAGCTTTTCCAAATTCTTGACTACCTCTTCAAATCCCTTGTCCACTACACTAGCTGGTAGCGCTTTCATTGTATTCTTAGCGCGACCCCGAGATGGTTGTCACTTAATATCTCTATCAAGCTCTTGTCATCGGCCACAACCTTAATGTACTTCTGACGAAATTCTTGGATAAATCCGTCGAAGTTCTCATTTGGTTTCCCTTCGAAAACGCCTGGATCTGGATAAGGCAATGACTGAACATAATTCAGTAAGCATATATTTGCATCCTGACCTGCACTGGCCGCTCCCTTTGCCGAGTGATCCACGTGGCATCTCGAGCTGGTCCTTGAACGCACTCCAGTTGGCGGTTCTTCCTCCCTCCGCCTCTCTAACGACAACTCTGTATCGTTATCCGTATCGGTAATTCCACTTTCATGCTTACCCTCGTGGTCGATCCTGCTCTATGACTGTAACCCTAAGGCGGCTTTCTTCAAGCTCTTCACCGTGGGTATCGGCTGAAGTGCACTTACACTCAGTTCATCGCAAAGTTCTGTCAAAATACTTCCGTCTCGTTCCATTGCCTCTATATAGTTTTGCCTTCCTCTCTCATCTCTATTCCCTTCGTGATCAGAGTCTCCTCTACTACAATGTCCAATATGTGGGGAACCCCTTGACGCCCACTTGAAGCCCTCAATTTTCAGACACCTTGTCTAGTTGAGCCTCAGAGCCTCTTCATGTTTGCTCTTATACCGGACCGAAATTTTATGCTCATCCATCTCTTCCCGCTGGGGATTTCCTCAATGCTGATCCTGATTTCCTCTAGTTCACCCACTAAACTCGAGTGTGGGAAACTCACCTCTCCCGACTTTTCTTTCTCCGCTGAATCGACTGCGACCACCTCCATTTCTGTCATGCTCTGCAACAGAGTACCGTACTCTCGTGACTCAATGACACTAATTGCAACGACGAAACCGCGAGAACGAGCAAGAACAGAACGGTAATTTCAATAATTTTTTGTGCTGTTCCCTCCAGACCACCTTGGCTTACGGTGACGGCAGCACGAACTCAAACTCTCTCGGTTACAGTGGCCCTCTCCACTTCAATTTACTGGATTGCCCTTACTCTCGGCAACAACCACTTCCATAGTAGGCGAACGACTGCTCTGGCTAGCCAGTGCTCACTTTTTTTTTCTGTGCTCGACCCAGTTTCTATTGGAGCGGTTCGGCCCCCATGTGTTTATATCTGCCGTCCAAAGGATAGTTCTTGTGACCTTGCACGGAACAAAACGCGAAACTATACAAGTTTTATGGCGTAACCACAAAAAACAGTGACAAGGAGAATGAACTAAAATATTTGATCAGGAAAAGGACAAAAAGGTTGTCGCGAGCTGACAACGAGGGCGAGGCGTGTTTTGGGGAGGGCGAGCGTCAGTGGCAGCCAGCAGGCGTGGTCTCTGGTGAGGTATGGGATCCGGTACTCTAAACAGATACCTCAGCTATATTTATCCGCAAAACTTCCCTCAGGTCCTCTCTCATGAGTAGGCCGCGGGTGAACTTGCTCTCCCTCATGATCCATCTTGACCAACATGGCACGCCTCTTGCGACCCCATGTGGGTCCATCTGACACATCTACATTTATGTGTATGTACATGTTTACATACATCGAATATATATATCTATATATATGTAACACATACATATGTATATACAGATATAATCGATTGTTCGGAAATGCGATCTTTCAGCATTCGACCACCTTCTGCCACCCATCTAGTAATTTCAGGTTCCTCCCTCATAGAAACTTTTCTTTTTCGGCTAGAAACCGGGCTACAATATATTCGATACCTTGTCTCTTGAGCTGTTTTGAGCCCTTTCTAAATTCGCAACTTTATACAGCTTACGTTTCAGCCTCTTCGCCTTCTTCATAGCTTGAAAGCCGAAAAACACATTGGAATTGATCCTCACGTAGGCCATCACCTCCCTGGCCTTATCGTAACTTAAAATTTGGATAGGTCGAGGAAGGGCGCGAGGTCACGGGTAATGGCCACACACTCTTCCTTTCTATTAGTTTGTGGATTCCTAGTAGCAATCCAAAACGCCTCGAGTGTTTTCCGCGCAGGGGTGTCCGCTTCTATTGCCGAGATGGCTACCGAAATTTCGAACTCGCTACCATCATGGCACTCAGTTGGATGCATTCCTAAAGGTGTTTGCATGTGAGATCTTCTTAGGCCCTCCAGATGTTCCCTGATTCGCGTACGAAGGGGGCACCCTGTTTCACCTATATACTCAGCATCGCAGGCCTGGCATCGAATTTGGTAAATGACCCCAACTTTCATGCAGTCACTCCTTTGATTGAAAGGAAACACAATGCAATCTGGGGTGTCACACAGACTATCGTAAAGGCGATTGTGGATCAACTTGCGGCTAAGGTTTCCTGGGGGTATTTTCGCAACCCTGACTTCTTCTTGTAGATCACACCTGTCACACAGGCTCGAATTGCTCTGCTCATCTCTTCGGAGATGAATGGCAAACAAAGGACTGCCTTATTGACAGATGTTTGTAGGCGAAGTCTGCGATGTGCGGAATGTCCCCCACGGTGTGATACCTGGTAGGAGCCAGGATACCCATTAGACCGCGCGACTTTTCGAGCCATGTCCAACGATTCTGTCATAAGATCAGTATCAGAAGAAACCCTGCTGGCACTCTGAACATATTTCTGATGACAGACTGTTTTGTTCTTAGGGGTGGGCCGAGCGGCAGTGAATAAGGATACTCTTACAACTAGGCTTGCGGTACCGCCTGGTCCGCACTGTACCCCTAGATAGTTGGACTTGGATATTGAGGAATGGTAACCAGTTCTCTGTTGGTCTTTCTGTGAACTTGATCTGATCTGCCTGTTTATTGAGAATGTCAAAACATATGCCCATCTCTTCTTGAGTGGAACATAATGATCAGACAATCATCAATATAGCGGGTGTAGAGAACTGGCCTGCGGTCTAGGATAGGTTCCTCAACTTTTGACATGTAGGCTATTGCCAATACCGGTGCTAGCCGTTGGCCCATAGCCAAACCCCTGATCTGTTTATAGTATACGCCCGACCACCTGAAAAACGAGCAGATTGAGCACTCTTTCAAGACATCTCCGGCAAAGGTTTTCTCATTCGAAGTGTTCCGCAACAACTGAATTAAGGGGTATTTGGATGGCGCAAAATTAGGGCTATATATTTAGTTGACGTTGCACTAATTTTTTGTCAAGCTCAAGCACGTCACCAAAAATGTATGCAGTCTCGTTTGACAAAGGGATGATACTTGTTTAGCATTGGCCGTTCAAGACGAGATGTATACTGCCTTAGATGGTTTCGAAGCTGTTCTCAAATCTGTGTTCCAAATCTGCTCAACGATTCAGGGAACCAAATTGCAGAACCGTTTCCTCTGTGTGTGAAACCACTGAACCGAACAGACAAACGAACCGGGCAAAGCCGTAGCTCTGCAGCGGTGGTGCAGCTGGTAGGAAGGTCGACAGGTAGGCACGACGTCAAGTTTCGCGTCCTTGCTGCATGCGCTCGTTTTGCTATTCCGTGAGATGTGTCCTAAACGCTTGCGAACGTTTTTGGGCGATCTATGGAGCTCCCTCGCATTCTAGGAACACTAAAAAGGCATTAGAAGAGAAGTTTTCCTCGCCTCAAATCGGTCGTATAATATCAATAATCGAGCAAAAAAAACCTTCTAAACAGTTATTGAAATTGGGCTTCAGAGGCTCAAGCAGGGATGGTCCAGTGGATAATTGTGTAGACACATAACTGCACTTGAGAAGACCACGAGTTCGATCCCTGCCAAGTTGAAATCATGCCTTGCAAAAATGGTATCGCTACCAGCGTCAGGCTCAGGTTGACAGGTACGCAGGAGAATGGTGAAGAAACTCAGCCACAGAAATTATGTCAAAAGTCTCTATGGAAATCATTGATAAAGCTAGGTCGCCACCTGCAAGTGGCGCACAGGCGCCTGAGCCCTGTAGACAGTATGTGAGGGGTGCCGAGAAGTGAACGACCTCGGCCAAAGAATTAGTTCGAATTGGGACTTTAATTGTGGCATCGCTTACTTCGAAGTCCCGAGAGATCGCCGTTTTGATAAAGCGCAGGAACATCCAAGTCCTTTGCCTTTTTGGGATTTATTTGTTTTCCGTAAAAAGGATGGAAGGCGCGGGCAGATCCTTTGGCGTCAACCGTTCCCGTTTTCGGGATTCCACAGTTGGCTCCCATTGAAAGGCTGAAAGCGGTCAAGGATGACTCGATAGGCTTATTCGATTGCGATTCCGTGAAATCTTCTCATGTTTTATGTTCGTTGTTCGTTGTGTTGTTTTATGTTGTGTTCGTGCTTCCAGGAAAGATCTTACAGGAATGGGTGCGGTAGAATTGGAATGCACTACAGTGACGATACGGCTTGTTGTTGTTATTGGTGTGTATGTTTCGCGGTTGGAAAGTTGTCTGAAGGGATATTTTACTGGAAGATGAAATTTTGGAACTAGAAATACCGCATCAAATGTAGTGAGAACAGTAGTGCTCAGGATTCAGATAATGGCACAGAAAGGAAGGAGTTCTTCGCAAGCTTGGCGATCAGACCAGTGTACAGTACATTCTTTGCGAGTGATGCGTGTCTGACAACTATAGGGATGATATTGATCCCTCATATGTGGTGGTGAGCTACGTCCTGAACATGTGGACGTCGTTTGTTGTATGGTCTATTGATGGTGACACGCCCAACCCATAATCGGCACTTTGCACCTATTTCGGATTTGTGAACCAACAGCGACCATATTTCTGCTCCTTTCTACGCTTCACTCATCCACTATGGTTCACTCTCGTCTTCACCTAGAAAGGCAGTTTGCTCACCTCACTTACAGAGGAGGGATACTTGGTCGCAATAGCCATCGATATGTAGCGGTTTCGAACTCTGATCTCAAATCTGCGTTCCGAATCTGCTGAAGATTTTGGAAACGAATTACGGAACTGATTGCACCTGTGTTATACATTGTACGAGCCAATAACCGAACCGAGCGAATACATCGTAATGGTGGCGCAACTGGTAGGGTGGTGGACCTGAAGGCATGACACGAAGCTTCGTATACTTGATGTACACGCTCGTTTTGTCTGATAACGAAATGCGTTCAAACGCTCACAAACTTTCTTGGAACTATTATTAATTCTCTACGGAGCTCCCTCACATTTTAGAAATACCGAAAATACATTTAATGTGAAGTTTTTCTTGCCCTCCACCGGGCGAATTAAGGTGGAGCTCTACTCAAGTGATAGAAGTTTCAAACGTGTGCTTGAAAAGTGTTTCAAAGGCTTCAAGGAAAAATGTGTTAAACGATTCATTGTATCAAAACGCTCTCCAACGTGTTACCAGCGAATTAGTCTGCCCAAAGGTGGTGTGATCGTACTTGATGGAGGGCTTTTGTTCTTGCGAAATAACGTGAGCACCATATAGGAATTAAGGGGAAGTAATAAAGAGCCTATTTAAGCTAGCCTGTTATCGACTGCGATAGGGACGAACCGGGAAAGGCGATCCAATGATCCACTGCGGTCGCCAGATGATAACAACGATGAGGGATCCATCACATCGCGAGAGAAATCTCGTATTTTTTTGGGGATATAGGAGCTTTAAGAAGAAAGGTTGCATGCAGCTTTGTGATTTTGCCCATGAACTTCAATTTTTTGTGCAGGTAGAAGAATCCATAGCATTTAAAGTACGAATGCCAAATCAAGCCACACTCTCTTGTGCGTGGAGAACATGTTTTCTTTGTGCATAAAGAACACGTTTTGCTTCATCACAGTGTCGTCCGCGGAAATTGAGGAAGAGTAAGAGAGACATTGAGCTCATAAATTAGTCTATTCTTGACAAATTATGTGTTGTGTGGTTGCATCTGCCAGCGGTGGTCAGTGTCATTGCACAGCACTGATTTCCATTGGGTAGCGCTGAAAATCAACAGTGAAGGTGTCATAGGGGATGAACTTCAAAGCAACTCATGGATTCAGCGTTATGAGCATAGCCGTGGTATCGGGTCCTACCGCATCACCAAGTTTACCTCAACAAAGGGTTTCTTGACATTACTAGTGCTTCTGTGCCAAAAAAGTTTGTCTAATAGTGGAACATTAATTCGCCTGACGTTTCGACCAATTCGTCGTAATCGAAAGCCTCAATGTGTTTCGGAACTCTAGAGTGTTACCTATCACGTTTGACGGAGACCAGCTCTTAACTAGGTGCAACCGATTGACTTCCAATTAAGTAGAAATCCCAATAAGTCATTCACGTCGATTCCACCAACACCAAACTGTTGCTCAACTTCACGCAGGATAGACAGCCCGTTCAACCACAACTCATTTATAGTATCGTGACGTGACATATATCAGTCTCCACTATCAAAGCTCACACAGGGGGATGTAGGGCAAGAGGTCACCATTTATGTTTATGCACCTATTCGTTTTTCATGCATGGATTTCGGTGCCTTATCCAGAAAGCCTCTAGAGTTTCTCTGTTTCCGAAGGCGAAAATTGTGCAATTAACGTGAAGGTCACAATCAGCATGACCTTCTTTACTGTGCTTTCCAAGCGGTGCAATAGAACGATTTCTTCGCTTGCTAGCTAAATGTTCTTTACCGTGAACGCAAAACTGTTTCTCCCAGTTTCTCCAATGTAGCAAGCATCACATATTAAAGACTGAAGCTGGTAAATTACAGTTTTTTGTGCACAGTCTCCTACTTTTCCATACGGGCAGATCACGCAGTTATCCATGATGCTAGTCCGGTCATGGAGACGATTTCCAGCCAATGGTGTTTAATGCTGTTTGGTGTATTGACCAAGAAAATGTTATTGGCTAGATTCGCTCTTTTCAGACATTGCTGTATAACTGCATGAATCGATCTGATATAAATGTTAATTGAACACCACACCCCAGAGTTACATGAGTACATTACGGAACATGTAAAAAGAGGTGTGCACCGGTAACGAGGAGCGGAAGAGGACAGAAGGTTAGCGCACCAAGTAGCTAATCCTAATGGATACAGAGCTCTGCAGCATGGCGCACGAAGCAGATCAAGGCCTCTTCCATGTGGAACTGAAGGTAAGATGTATCTTCAATTACCACTTATAACAGATCTATTCAGCGCAGTTATACAGCAATGTCTGGAAAAAGATATCTGGTCGATGCCTTTCTTGGTGAACACACCAAGAGACAACTTTAAGCACAAGTTGGTTAGAAATCGTCTCTTCAACCGAATTTGCATTGTGGGTAAGAGCGTGACCTGCCCGTATTAAAAAGTAGGAAGAGCTGTGGTTTACCAGCTTCAGTCTTTGACATGTGATGCTTGCTATAAATGAGAAACCGGGAGACAGTTATGTGTTCGTGTGAAAGAACATCTAGCTAGCAAGGTAAGGAGTCGCTCGAATTTGCCGCTTGGAGAGCACAGAAAAGAAGGTCATGCTGGCTGTGAGGTCGACGTTAACTGCACGACTTTTGTTTTCGAAAGTAGTTATAGTGCCCACGAGAACAAAAAACTCTAAGGACTTTCTAAATGAGACACCGAAATCCATGTATGAATAACAAGAATGAGTGCATCAGCTTAAATGGTGACCTCCTGCCCTACATCACTCTGGGTGAGCTTTAATATTGGAGACTGATACGGTCACCTCACGATACTATTAGTAGGTCGTGGTTGACCGGGCTGCCTCAGTTGCTCTATCGTCACTAAAGTTGAGCAACTGCACGATATTCGTGGAAGTGACGTGAATGACTTGTTGGAATTTCTACCTAGTCGGAAGTTAATAGGTCTTAATGTGAATAGTGAAGAACTGCTTTTCGTCAAGCGCCCTGAACGATTTCATTGATAACGACGAATTGGTCAAAACGTCGGGTAAATGAATGTTCCATCATTTAAAAACCTGTTGGGCACAAGAGCGTTGACTAATAACAAAACAGATGCCCAGGTTGTAAGAAAGGCAAACATGAAGGCTCCTTGACAATTAGTAACGACAATCCTTGACAACCATCATAAGCGCACATAAATCGATCAACTGTTGTTCCACAGTATTTGTTCAAAAATGTCAGATATCCTTTACCAGCGCTTCGCAATTGGGAACAGTATTACTCTAGTCAGGACAGTGTTCTCTCCAGAGAGGGCTCTGGTGAGATTAGAAATTCCACCGCCCTCTGCGGTATGAAAACTGCCGAAGTCGAAACGCTGTCTTGATTGTGCTGGGTAGAAGGGCATATCTATTTGGTCAGTTATGGTGAAGAAAATTTTTCATGGGATCACTATTCTCCGAGAACGTAAAATGTGAGGGATTCCAGTAGAGGAAGCATTAAGGGAAAAGAAGAACGAGCGCATGCATCGAGACCTTAAACTTCATGTCATGCCTACAGGTCCACCACCCTACTAGCTGCGCCACCATCGCACAGCGCGAGTTATAAAACTCTTAAAGGGCGCTTCTACTTCTAAAAAAACTTTCTTCCCGTCCAACAGCGCTTTTCATTTTCTGCGAGCGTAGTGGTTTGTTCTTCTGCACTTCGCTCTCAAAACCAACTTTTCAAGATTGGACTTCAAATTCCTTTAAAACTTTCGTCGAATAGCTTTCTTATTTAGAGTGATGTACCCCGTGGGGGCTTCCCTCTCCAGTCTGGGAGGGTACTGTAAACTGGACGGGTCCAACACATTTGCTTGCTTTGAGTAAACCACAGCTAATTGCGCTTTTACATTTCCCTTTACCAATATCCTTTCTTCTAGACTGTTTTCTAAAATTTATTTTTGTACTTTTTAGATCGTGGAGACGTTATTAAGGAATGCTACACGCCTGTTCGGATGTCCTGTGGTAGCTGTTCACGGTGGCAGTGATGGTGCGTCCAACTACCAACAGAACTCATCCCGAAGTCTTTCAATTGATACCAACACACCACCGAAGACGGTGCAAATGAAGGAGAGGTATGTTTTACCATTGTCTCTGGTGCTTTACACCTCCAACGATGTGCCAACCGCAGACTGGAACTTGGTAGTGTGTTGCCATTGGAAAGGTCTCTTAGTCGTAGGCCAAAAGAACGTGCACCTTGCCAGCCGTACTTGCAACCGAAAACTAGTGAGTAGTCGCTAGTTTCTAAATATGTGAAAGTCTTTCTTCATATCTGCCCCATAAATAAACACTAATCAGCAGCTGTATTTTTAGGCTTGCTTGTTGATCTTAGTGACGAAGATACTAATGCGGAGTTGGCGCTCACTTCAACATCAGCAGTGAATGACTCTAGTTACACTCAGAGTAATTTTTGTGTACACATTGAAAGACAAAAAGTTCACCATAGCTTTTTTCTCATTCTAATGATTGTTCTGGGCTCTGAGGAAACTTGCAATACTTGCTCAGTTTCAAAGCAATGAAAATCTGTGTTTTCTACTATAACGGACCTACGTTTTAATACCGAAGTTTCACAGTGGTATGATCGTATATCCAGAGATAAATGATATATCTACCACTTATATGACATTGAACCTTCATTCCAATGCTTACTTAGGATCTTAGAAAATCCCCGCTTTATGGCTCGTAATGACGCATTTAGAATGATAGATGCATCCTCTCTGCGCGAATAGGGTCTACTGTATGATGTTTCAGGCCATTTTTTGATGTCATCACAAGTGAGCGGGTCGTTTCGACCTTCGTCCACGCCAAGTCAAGATCCTGATGATTCGTTTGATGAACATCCGTATGAATCCCTCCTTAGTGATATACCACGAAGCCCAGGCGAAATGATAACGTCATCGTTCAATGTTCCTCAGCGGCCTCCGCCACCTGTAGGTTCTCGAGCCCTCGCGTATAAAATGGTATTACTCAAAACGTGCATAAAGCGCTTTATTGTAGGTGTTCCAATCAGAAGCCGATAACAGTCGTAGCTTATCGTGCAAGAAAGCAATCGAGGCAGAGCCCATCCCCATTCCTCGAACTCGTCCTTCTCATTCAGTTATGGTTAAGAGTTCATCTTCTCTCAATGGGTGAGGTTTCATTGAAAGACCAACTATACATAGTCGACTAGACTTTGCCGGGCCCGAAATGTCTAATAGGCAAGTCATCATCAATGAGTATTGTTGTCATTATTCGTTCTTCTTTCTTTACTGTTCTGCAAAGTTTTCAAATAAGAATTTGCAAAGAATCGTGAGAAGCAGATGATAGAATCGGTACGCAAACATCTTCTTTACGATCGGCCTCTCTCCTTCTACTGACCCACCTTTTCGGGTTTTATAATGTCTATTACGACTTTAACTGCATTCCTCGGTGCACTTCCATCTACTATAAGCTTTTTCCCTCCCTCCCTGTCAGTTTACCGGAAGTCCAGGACCTTTCTGATTGGATTTGTGATCACTGATTTCAGCTCATTCCACTGGTTGCACATCCCCCTCCTTGCCTTGTACACTTGCTTCTCCTCCCTTGGAAAAATTCATTTTCTGCCTGCAATACTGCTACTGATTCGTGGTCAACAAACGGTTTGCAAAAGACTAATCCGTCAGTTGGCCGTCGCGTGATGTAGATGAAGGAGAGTGAAGGTTGAGCCACGAGACGTAAATCTTGGGCAGCGCATGTCGTGCAATATTGCTGCTAATTCGTGGATCAACCGACGGTTTGCGACAGATTGATCATTTTGCGACAGATGAATCCGTGGCAAACCGTCGCTTCGCCATAACTTTTCTTGATATGTGCCAATCAAGTTGAAAGTAAGATCAGCGAAGCTCTGCCGGCGAAGAATCCAGGCAAATGGGAAAATCCCGATTATCCTAACTTTTTTTGCATTCATTCCCAGGAAAAATGAAATTGAGCCTCTCAGCACCTATGATGTTGCTTGCGGATATAATGGCATCGTGAACCCTCCACTTCAATTGGGAATTGAGGGATCATCGTTCCAATTTTTTCAAAGGCATGAATGGCAATATATTTGAGAAGAGCATAGATTTCTGATCATTTTAATATCCTTCATGACAGAATATAAACACTTTGGAAGTGGAAGCAGTGCTTCACATTACCACTTTTTCAGAAGTTTGCTTCTTCTTCTTTCCAGGTATGTAGTTTGTATGAAGGCCGTCTGATAGTAGCGTTAACTAGAGGTCCAGGTTTAAATAAATTAACGGGTTTCATTTGAATTTTTTAGTCCTATTTCCACTGAAGTGCAAGATTAAGTTTTCAAGAGTCCATTATGTTACCTGCGGGCATTTTTGCATCGTAAGCCATTTCTCAAACTGGAACCTTGTTATCAGTCTGTGATAGGCATGCATATCACTACACATTGTAGGAGAGCATGGAATATAACTGTTTTGATGCCCTTCATTAAAGATTTCCAACAATTTCAACTGAAAACGGTGATTTATATAACCCAATTCTCCAGCCTTGATCATTTCACGGTTCAAATCAAAATTTTGGTCATCTGGGTTGCGAATCCAAATAGGGTGTTTTTTAATTAACGAAAAATCTGAATGATTAATTAGAGTTGCCTATTCATTGTATGCCATGTGAGACCGAAGTTAGATGGGATTTGGTAGAATCGTGATTTGGTAGAACGCCTGTAGTACGTATTGCCTTACAATAATTGTTATGACTTCTCATGGAACTATGTAAAACTTTGAAGGTATTTAGATGGATGGTTCACCTAATTACCTTGAGTTGGTCAACCTCTCACCATCGATCTCCAATGAGTCATAACCTTCGCTACTTCCGCGTCTGATCAGTAGCACGCCTTATGCCAGATAATATTTATTATGCAGAAATCTTTTTTCAATGACTAAGTTCGATACGCTCACGACAGATTTCTGATTAAAATTCTTTCTACTACAGCTCTCCACTTCAGATATTAGTTTTAGTTTCATTATTGTGGGAGCCAGAAAATCAGGATGTTTGAAGATATCGAGAAGAACCGATTATTTTACCCTAAAATTCCATAGATAAGAGCGGATGAACCTACCGGTGAAAAATGAATTGGAAAAAATCGAAATTGAATGCAGTCACCCCTCNGAGGGGTGACTGCATTCAATTTCGATTTTTTCCAATTCATTTTTCACCGGTAGGTTCACCCGCTCTTATCTATGGAATTTTAGGGTAATACATTTTTTAAAGGAGTTCAGGCAAAGCAGCTTGAGAATGAGATCTTGTTGATTATTCTCTCAAACATTTCTGTTTTTCAAGGAGATTTAGTCACCATTAGCTAAGTTGAAATGCTGTTGGCCTTCTGTTGAGAATCATGTTGGACTCAATCTCTGGGAGTGAGGATACCGTTTTCATATCGAATCAAAATTTGAAATATATATATATATTTATTTATTTATTTTTATATGGTTGATGCATAATTATTGCGGATTTTTTTGCGGTTTTTTTCTCTTGATAGAATTTGAATATTGAGTTCGGGTTTCCTCTAGAAATGATCTACTTGATTTCCTCTACAACAATGTACCTACAAAACCATCCGCATATTCGCGAAATTGGGCTCTACTACTCCGAGAAAGGTTGGAAGGTGGCAGAGTCATTCCGCGATCTCAGTAACCTTTCGGCGATTCAACAACCGGCCAAAACCAACCAAGAAATGAGATCTGCTCCTAAATCTGCTATATTTACCAGCAGGAACTTGCATGGATAATCTCATCGACCGTTCGCTGAAAAAATGGCTAGGGAATAGAACTTACGTCGATTTGGATGACTTGATGTTGTCAAGGCGTGAATCGCCCCCAAGGATCGAATTTTCTTCGCTTTCGGAATCCGACTATCTAGCCAATGGGAAGCAGTGCTTGATGTAGATGGTGGATAAGTTCCGGAGTAATTATTTAAACATGATTTTGTTCAGTATTTTCATCGTTTCGTTGAATAAAACCAAATGAAAAAATTCGCAATAATTATGCATCAACTAATATATACAGTAGCGCTCAAAAGTCTTCGGTAAAATGCTTTGACGCTTTTTTGTTCCTAACGTTTTTCCTCATGGAGCAAGTTGTGTGAAATTCTGATATGTTTAACCATAGCGTATTTCATCCTACCCAACACTATTTGACTACGAAGCTGCAATATCCACAGACAGAGCAAGGTGTTTGTTGCGGTAGCAGATTTAGCTAAAAGTAAAGTTGTTGACGTCCGCAGTTATTCGCACCTCACGTGCGTTTTTCTCATCTGCTGTGTTCGACATTACCGCTCGTACAATTTAGACATGGCAAAAAGGAAGAGATTCTAGAAGGACCATCATCTGTATTTTCAGTCGATTTTGAGTTCATGCTCTTTGGAATATCTGGAACATGATCAGATTGCAGGTCAGTAGTGGTAAATATTCGCAATACACCCACGCTCCAAATATAGAAATTTCGCATGTTTAGATCCAGTAGGAAAGGTGTTACGACTGAAAAGTACGGCTGAAGAACCATTCAAGTGAAGACTTTTGAGCGCTTCTGTATATACAAACATATACAGGGTTTGCCAAATTACTTGCTCAAGGTTGCAGAGTTCGATCTATTGTTTTAATGCAGCGATGATCTATCGATTAGTTGCGATCATGTTAGGGCATTCTTCCTTTATCGAGAACACAAGCTTCGATCCTCAGCTCTTATTTCTTTCAAAATGGTTGGACCTCATCCGCTCAGACCCGCGACTTTCAGTTACACCAGATGGGTCGCTGTTCCAAAACCATCGCAAAGCCACCATCAATCAGCAGAACTGTAGACCCACCATCGAACGATTCAAGGGGATCGGTACTACAGAAAACCGACCAGGAGGGGGAAGAACAATTGCAACTCTACGAGAAAGGTTGAAGTTGTACGGGATATGATGTGGCGCAATCCGAAGAAGTCGATAAGGAAGATTGCCAAAAAGCTGGGAGTAGGTCATAGTTCCACTCGCCGTGTAGTCATCGAGAAGCTGGGATTGACACCTTATCGATGCCGAAAGGTGCACCTCCTCACTGCATCCATGAAGAAAAACCGGATCCAGAAGTGCAAGACGCTCCTCCTACGGTTCGCGTCGAAGCACCACCGAGACATTGTCTTCTCACGTTGGAGTCAGCCTTCAACCGTCAAAACGATCAAGTGCTCTGCTCGACAGCTGAAGAAGCTAACGAGAGGGAAGAATTCTTGGACGCTCTGGACATGCAGAAGAAATCATGGTTTATGCAGCGATCACCTTCAAAGCGAAGTCCCCGCTGGTTTTCATCGACAACGATGTTGAAATCAATAAAGAAGTGCACTTAGAGAGCGTGCTGAAAAACATCTTCCTTTCGTGGACAAAATATCGCTTCGGCTATAGACCGTATTCCAACAAACTTCAGCACCGGCTCATAGAGCGAGGGTGACCCAGCAGTGGTGCCGAGACACCCTCCCAGGATTTATTAAGGCTCAGGAATGGCCATCTAATTGCCCTGATCTGAATCCAATGGGTTATTCCGTATGGTCGCTATTGGAGAGCAAGGCCTGCTTCAAGCAACACCACTCAATTGATTCGCTGATGAGGGACCTGCTCAGAACATGGGAATAAATACCTTTGGAATACCTTCGTACCTACCTACTCTGTGTGTAATGCCTTAATATAAATAAAGTGTTGTAGAAAAATTGGTCCTCAATCTATCGATTAACCCATTTTACAGCGGGGGATATTTGAGCAAGTAATTTTGGCGCACCCCGTATGTGTATATATCCTTATTGTATATAATCCACAAGTTTGGTGTTTCTGTATGTGTATGTTTGTATGTTCAACGGTAAATTCAGTATTTCCCGAAAAACACTTTGGAGGTCGGGACAAGAGATAAGATCAACAGAGCTCATATGAGCTCTGCGGAGCTCCATCCACAAGGGGCGGGGCGGTGCTTCACTTTTTTTACTTTTCTTTACTTTTTTACTTTTTAGATGAATTCATAACTCGAATCAACATAGGCGCGGAGGCATACGTGCTGGGCATGCGTAACTTTGGCGAAGCTCCGTCTGCAATGGGCGGGGCATGCATTCAAATAAAAGATACTTTTTAAAACTAAATGTGACTTTGTTTAGATACATTCTAGAACGCGGAAAAAATGCGGCTGGATGTTATACAAGCTAAGGTCAAGGTCAAAACTCTCAAGTGATCCGGTTTGCACTGAGGTGGGCGAGGTTAGAATCATAAATCCGTAACTCTGTTCAAAAGCGTTTTATAGCGCGGGGAAAGAGTGGTTTGAGATTGTAGAAGATATGTGGTCAGATCTTCGTTAAGGGCGGGGTTTGCACCGAATTGGGCGGGATAACAAGGGAAGGATACTTGGTTGCAGTGGCCATTCAATATGAGATGAATACCGTCATAGGTGGTTTCGGACGCTGATCCCACGTCTATGTTCCGAAACTGCTAAGCAATTTTGGGAATGAAGTTATGTTACCAATGCCTCTCTGTGTTATACCACTGAACCGAGCGGATACGGGGCAGAGCGAAGGTCTAGCTATGCAACGGTTGCGCAGCTGGTAGGACTGTAGACTGGTAGGCATGACATCGAGGTGGTATCTATTCGGTCGATAGTGGTATCTATTCAGTCAATAGTGGTGAAAAATTTTAATCATTACTATTCCACGGAATCCTAAATTGTGAGGGTGCTCCGTAGATGCTCCAAATTGAGCCCAAGGACGTTTTGCAAGCTTCGCCACCGTTGCACATCTAGACGTTTGCTCGGCTCGATGATCCGTTCGGTACAGTGGTGTAACACAGGGAGGCATTGATCCCGTAACTTTGTTCTCAGAATCGTTTAGCAGATTGGGACAGATTTGGATCCTCGTTTGAAATCACCTACGGCGGTATACAGCTCATCTTGAATGGCCACTGCGACCAAGTATCCTTCCCAGCTCCTAAACATGGGGAGCTGGGGCAAACCAAGATAGATGTTTTGAACAACAAAAAGTGGAGTTGCAAGCGATTTATAGTAGGGCAAATTGGTTTTATACTCGGAGTTCAAGCGCATTTCTCGTAGTGTTACCTTTTCTTTTTGCCACCTGCATAACATAATGTATCACTAGGCATGCTCTTAAATGGACTTAGCTACTGCGGAGGCGATAGGCCGATAGAGATCTATAGCAAGGGGTCAACTGGCTCAACGTTCGATTATTAACCGATTCAGCCGATAGATATGTATACCACATCAAAAAGGTCAACACTGGAAGCTATCGTGAAATCCTTACCATATATAAAGTGCTCGCGTCTGTCTGGCTGTCTGTCACAAAATCCGATACTACCTGAAGAAACACCTGGGAAGGTCGGGTCAAGTTTGTGTTGGGTTGAGCATAGGGTAAGAGCAACAGAGCACATGTGAGCTTAGCGGAGCTCCGCCCCCAAGGGGCGGGGCATGCTCCGGAATTGGCCGGGTCGTGGGCAAATCTTCTTATTCAGTCTCATAGCAGTCCAAACACCGGGGAAAAATGTGCAAAGGTGAGGGATCGGTCAACAAATGAACTGAAGGAGACTCACCGGCAGTGGTTGGTGCGCTCTCGCAATGGGTGGTACTTGCCACAGAGAATCATAACTCGTTTCAGCGAGAGCGTGGAAGCCAGAAAAAAAATAAAAGAAGTGAGCAAGGCTTTGTGCGTGCCGGGCATGCAAAAGATTAGCGAAGCCCCGCCCACGATGGGCGGGGCGTGCGTTGAGGTGGAAGCTACTTTTCAAAAATGAGTGTAATTTCGTTCGGAAACGTTCTAGAATGCGGGAATAAAGAGTTAGAGGTAATGGAACAAATGTGGTCAAATCCTCATCGTAGGCGGGGTTGGCACTAAAGTGGGCGGGATTAGATAAGAATTCCGTAGCTTCGTTCAGAAACGTCCTAGACTCGAAAAAAAGTGGTTAAGGGTATTGGAACAAATGTGGTTAATTCTTCGAAGTGAGCGCAGCTGGCACAGAAAAGCGGGGCTAGGACCAAAAATTCATCTCTTAAAAAATTTTTTAGAATGCGGAGAGAATGGTTAGGATGGTTGGCAGTGTACTCATAATGCACGCGTTAGCGTGCAAAGCCCAGCTGGTGTATAATATATCAATTGAAAAGTAATAAGAACATTGATATAAAAGTTTGTGTTAAACACATGCGTGCGGCTTGCCTGGCATGCACTCCTTGGATCACATAACTAAAGCCTTCGATGAGTGCAAAACTACTTTGCTTCCCATGAAATATACCTCCAAAAAAACTAGCAAATTCTTGGAAAAATGTGAATTTAAATCACTGTTCTCAGATGGAAGTGTTAAGATTATGTCATAAAGGATATCAAAATGACCGAGATTTCATGCTTCTCTCGATTATAGCGCAAAATTCTTTTCAAAGCCTGAGAACTATATTTTCTGTTGAAGTGGAGAGTTTGCGATGATGTTATATCCGCAGATAACACCTCAGATACTTGAAGACTCACTCTTCGATCTTCGTGACAATGAATGCAGCTGCAACTTTGAAGGAGATCAAAAATTTATTATATGACTGGATTCCCCTTAAGCAGGACTACTCATTGATCTTACATTCATGATAGATCGCTGGAAAAAAGTTGCAATTGTCTAAAAACTTGGTGATTCGAACCATCACTTTTTAGGATGCTGCTATATCCTCAAGTAACGCCCTGGGTGCTGTGAGACTCGACTTTCATTTTTTATAGAAATGGATGGAAAAATGGAAAAAAAATGGAAATTTTTTCATTTATCTAGATTCTCCGTGAGCAGAGCTTCGCTGATCTTACTTTCAACTTGAATGAAAAGCTATGGCGAAGCGACGATTTGCGACAGATTCATCCGTCGCAAATGAGTTAATCTGTCGCAAACCGTCGGTTGACATCGAATTTGTAACGGTATTGCGCGACGTGTGCTGCCCAAGATTTACATTGCGGTGACTGTCGTATTGCTTGAATCATCACTCTATTCACACGAAGTACCTTTCAGCCAATTCGACGGAGACGTGTTCATCTAATATTTCAGTCGTTACTCTCTTCCATCTACATCCAAAGGATCTGTTTTTTGTTACATTAGGTCATTCGCGTCCACCATTTCGTTGTGTGAGCTGTGCTCATCATTCTGTTATGCCTGCATGTTAAGAGAATTCTTCTCGTCGCTTCCCTAATACTTTCTTGCAGATACATGTGTTTTCGACCTGCTGGTTGTTCATCATTTGACATTACTATTCTAATTTTATCACTGGGATACTATTCCAATTTTATCACTGAAGCGCAATCATCGATACCATATTGTGTTTGAGCTACAATGTCGACCATATCCTCTAATATGTGGATGTTCCTGCTTTGTTAAGCTGCAAATCTTCTTAATTGAGCTGACTTCCCAATTTCAACAGCGCGTCTTCGATCAAATATGGTGAAGAACTGCGTCAGTGTCACGTCGGCCGGGATGTTGAACGCCTTAGTTTTCTTCGCTGTTGCATTGTGAGCTCTCCTTACTTTCGCAGCTGCTATTTTTCCCTTTTTTTGGTAGTAGTTTTCAAAAATAGGCTGCTCAAGTGCGCCTTGACCTTGATGTTCATTGTTCGCCTCCATTGAGCCAATCAGCCTCGAATCATCAACTGCGGTCTAAGAGCGCAATCGTCAGTGTTTCCGTGAATCACTGAGTAATCGGCAAGGAGATGCAGTTTTCTCGTTCTTACTACATCATTGATTGAACCAGCCAAACTCTCAAGTGAGAGCTACAATTTCTGTCAAAAAAATCGCCTAGTGTTCAAGTTCAGTCGTTTTATAGCGAACAGGAACAATAGCAGAATGCGTAACGCATGTTGAAAACAACGAATTCATATGCATCCGAACAACAAAGCAAAAGGTATGCGCAAATGGGGCGAAGGGGTGCTTTCGAGCGTCCACGACGCATTCTCTATGCGTTCCTGACAAATCACTATACTGAATCAATTCTCGTCCCCATACGTCACCTCTCTCCTGCGCTCTTCCGCTAGCCAAATCCACAGGTACACATTGAAACTTTTGACTTCCGCCATCTGCTGCAAATCCTTTATTATAAATGAAGTCCTCTGGAGTTGAACAATCCCTTTTCGAAGTTTTTTTTCACACTCGACTTCCATTCAACATAGTGGCTTTTTGAATGCGTATCTGGCTCATACAATGACTTGCGGTGGCTGACCGATGTCTTCGGTGCTTTCTTTTCACCATCGAAGACGAGCACTACTTACCATAGGAATGGAAGGCTCGGTTAGCCAAGACCGGTATGGATCTGGAGCGCTATACCCGGACCGTGCGTGTCATAGTTGTGCTACTTACCATTACATCATCTTTGTCTTCTGTTCATCCTTATAACTATTGTCACGTAAAAAAGCAAAACAATGCAAATAGATACTCGTTAAACAGTAGTGCCGCCTGCATCTTACCAGGTATGAGTCAGGATACGACATCTGGTCGCTCGAACTAGACGATTACGCAGAGGAACCTCGGTTGGCCGTGCCAGAATTCTTCATCTTTAAACTATGCAAGATGTCGCTTGCCGCCCGCGGCCACGTAGTTCAGAAGGGTCGATTGCGGTGGTGCATCCTGACTCACAACTATGCATAGGGAAAAGTTTCAGTGTGCATCTCACGTCAGTTTAATACAGCTAAATTTAGTGTGCTGAACCGGAAAGTAGCTAAGTATTTTTTATGATTTCAAACTTTTTTGCAGTTTCAAAACCGTGGTGTCTGTGGATGTACCGTCCTTGCTGGTGCGCTCCAAACCACCCCTTCCAGCAAAGCCTAAAAGTGACAATGAAACGTCGCGTCTATGAGTATTCACTTACATGTCGATTGTTTATGTGTACTGTTGTTCTTTTATTCGTGATTCAGTGGCCAGCTCCCTATGTATGGCATATATGATTGAGCTGTTTCAATTGACAGTTTACAACTTTCTAACTCAACAATTTCTATGCAACATTTCAATTTTTGCTGAACTTCTAAGGTAAATTTACCGTAGTAAGTAGTCACATACAGGTGTTGATGCTTTGCGCTTTGAGAAATTTTTAAGAAAAGCCGCTGTATCTCAAAAGTCGAAATATCGAGGCACGCAATAATGTTTCTATCGATAGGTCCTTAAAGTAATTCTTAGCTATAGGGCCTTATCACTTTTGCTTCACAGTGCATGTACATTTTTTTGCAACACGCGTCCATGTACACAAGCACAGTCTTCAAACAGGATTTCTTCGTCACAATGTAACACACTGTTCCTTCTGGCGAAGCTTTCTCCGAGTTTGTGCAGAACGAGTATGGAGAATTCCATATGGTAAGGAGCTTAAACCAAAGAGTAATCGTTCTTGCCGACTCGGCAGATTTTGGCCGAGACGCGCTATCGCACACTAAAGTAAACTCATAGCGCTCGACGACCTCGGGTATACACGACTGCCCTCACTGTAAAACCGCACTTGGCCAGCAATCGGCAGAGAAAATTTCTTCTTCGCACGTTGCCTGTTCCTGGTATTATTCATCACGTGTCAGCTCTCATTCCGTTGATCATCGATTTCCTCGAGTGGGCGCCGGTGCAGGATGCGAATGCCGAAAAATCGCAGAACTGGAAAATGTAGTAGTGTGTCACTGCGTGAGCGAATGCTGGCCAAGTGCAAAAATCGGTATTGCAGTGTTAGAGGTGCTTTATACGATAATAGTGTGCTATCGTTAGCTCGCAAGATATGAAAATTAGTTTTGTGGAGGGCGGTCAGATTGCTGCGCGAATTGACATCATACACTTGAGATCACATCTTGCGGTAAACCATTCACCTTTGCCGTGGTTCATTACCGACGCGATGATATCTTTAGTGCATTTCGGTCCACACCATTGAAGTGGTTTCTTCGTTCAAATCAATCGTATTGAGAGTAATTAGCGAAAACAATATGGATTATGAACTCTTCAAATTCCGAACTAAAACATAATTTGAAACGCTAGCTCGCCTCCATGATACCTTTTCATATGTAGTCAACGATGTTCCCAAATTTGCTAAGTAACAATGGGAATGGTGACATACCTATATTCTGAGCAGTGTCCCATCATTGAAATTTGAATAGCTTTTTTGGTAGCTACGTGAAATCTGTTTCCGTGTGGCGAACTTCTTCACTCACGGTATACACTGCGTTCACTAATGGTAGAGCCACCGATGAATCTTACCAAAACTCACGTTCCAGGGCACTTCAGGGGGAGGCTCAATATGGAAATTGTGCCATATCCGGACCGTAACCTGTAGAGTGAGTAACAGCAAGTCTCCTCTCACCAGGGAAGGGTTTTAACTTCCCAGGGAACTTTGAATGGAGACCTAGGTATATCGATAGGGCTTTAAAAGTTATTAAGAACTATGGAAATTAAAACTGTAAAATGAGTCTACCAACAAAGTTGTGAGCGTTCAAAGTTTGCATGCTTAAGCATGGAGACATAGTGCCAGTTGATAAGCCCAGCTGCC